>JARJRV010000017.1:0-49261 GCA_030783925.1 Aschersonia sp. MBC 735 | reverse complement strand
GGCGTGGGGGGGGGTTGTAGAAAGTCGTGAGTATCCGTGCAGAATGTGAGGAATTTTGGCAGCGGGCAGCGAGACACAAGAACGGGTGCTGGCAAGAAAGCGATGAAAAGGCAGGCGGGCCGTGCGGGTTGTGCCGAATAAGAAAGTGAGAAGGAGCAAGAAAGCTGATTTGGAAAGCACGAGACAGGTTTTGCAGCTTCCCAGTGCACGCCACTGACTTGGCTGCGTGAAGGTCGCGAAATTCAGCCATGCTGGGGCTTGGCGTATACCTGCAGAGACTTCTTTTTCACACATTTCATTCGCCCTTCTTTATGTTCATGTCGTCGTGTGCTCTTCTTTCGCGCCTTTTGTTTGTCTCCTAACCTCAATGCAGCTGCGGTCCTGAGCTTCCAAGTTTGCTACATTTCTTTGTCAAGGACAAAAGACATCCAAATCATCATCTTTCACTGATATGATTGCTCCAAGCCGTCCGCCATGCCTTTCAGTTGGAAATACTGAGGCACTAGAATCTCAACGACGACGTAGCACCTGATGGTTGTCAGCCATGTCGCACCAGTCTACTCAAGAACGTTCATTGAACATCACGTATGAAGATGACAAAGCAGAAGCATCTCGGCAGCGACCATGGGCAAATAACGACCAATCTCTTCAAGTCTGAACAGGAGCATACACGGTACTACAGAGAGGCTTTCCCTCACCAAAAAAAATCTTTCTCGCATATTTCATCGTGCGTCTGTCCCGTACATCCGCGTCAAAGACATCCAATCGAGCCTCTTCTATCTTGACTCTCAATCAAAGTGAATTCTCCACAACTCTCGGTCATGGCCTCCCTGAAAATCGCTGCGTGTATGCATGGCCAGAACATTATCGCTCACCAGCATATCTCCTCGCTGCCAAGAATGCCAGTAGGCGACGCGACGGTCGTGGAGCAGAGAATTGAGCTCATCGCAAATGGCATCAGAGATATCTTTGGGCTGATTATCAATAGTGATCAGCGTGGCCTCGAACGCCGTTTTGGTCTCGGGCCAAGGCTCGTGATACCGCAGACACGGCTTTCCCGTGGCCGGATGGTCCTCAATCAGGGGCAAGCCGTCCAGTTGAGTGCTTTCAAAAGAGGTAGTTCGTACCGACCACGAGAGATGGCGAAGCGCTTCGACCGAGAGGTGCTCTGACATATGTTTGAACACCTGAGTCGATGTGGAGAAGAGTGTGAAGCCAGTGTCGGGAGGAGAGTTGGTCACGGCAGTGAAAAGCTGAAACCTGATAGAAAGTATGTGAGCAAACCCGGTCCGTCCACCACAAGTTAGAAGCCATGTAGACAATACTCACCTGGGTGGAATCGGATGTTTGTATGTGGTTCCATCCTCTCTGATGCGATCCTCCGTCTTGAAGAGGCCATCGAAATGGAACGGCATCCATTCTGCAGACAACACGTTATTCAGGCCACGTGTGTCGGCACCACGATCCTTGACCTCGAGCAGGACGCCAAACTTCCAAGGCATTGGAGTTCCAAACTCGTGCGCTTTCTCAATGTATCGTTCTCGGTGCTGTGTTCCCCCAAAGCCGCGGAGGATGACAGGCGAGACATGTTGCGCAAGTGCGCGAACTTTTTGAGCATCGATGTCTCTCATGGATAGCTTGTTCGGACCGGCTTTGGGCCGGATCATGACACCAGCAGGATATAGTGGTGTGCAAGTGATCTCGCCAGAGTTCCAATACCATACATCGCTCTTCTCACGAAAGTATGAAGGGTGGTCGTTCTCATAAACAAGCTCCCAGCTTGGGTCATCTCTGAATGTCTGGGCCAAGCCAGTGGTGGTAGTGCCGTCAAGACGAACCCCAAGGGCGCAGTGCCACGGAGTTGTGAAGGTGGTGTCCGTGGGCAGAGTGCTGATGGAGATCTTGTTTTGCCCTGTAGAGGGATGGATCGAGAGACGGACATAATCGCCAAATTTCTCGCGAACAGCTCTAGCAAAAGCCTGACCACGGATGAGCATCTGCTTTGCAATATGTTCTGTACCCTTTTTGAACTTGGATTTGGTGAAGTCGCCCCCGACGGGATACGTGTCGGCCAAGTCAGCTGCTAAGAATTTGATGTAGCCACGATATGTCATGCACACATCTTCCTCATTGGCAATGCGGTCATTGACGTCCCAGTCCTGAGACTTGAGCATACCGAGGAGCCCAAGGCGGAAGTTGGTAGCGTTGGCGACATACGAGACCTCATCTTGAGCAGGAGTCAGAGAAGGCACGAGATCGCTCAACCGCGAAAAGCGAATGTTGTTGTAACCCTTGGCCGAAGCCAATGCCCTGAGAGTCTGGCCGTAATTCCATACTTCGCCGTCAGGGATGCTGAGAAGGTCGTTGTACACGATGCCATCCGACACAATGGTAAGCTCAGCACCATGTTCATAGACATCCTTGATCGACGCACAAAGGCCGTTGAGGTGAGCAAGAGCAAATTCTTCAGCCTTGTCTGGCATCCTTCCCAGAACTTTGATGCGGGTATTGGGCGACTTGAAGGGAAAGGCAGGAAGAACAAGTCTGACGGGCTCGTTGGCCTTGACGCGCTTGTACACGAGTGTCAAGGCTGTCAGCATGCCAACATCACTCAGCGCGCCTTCTCTGCCCTTTCGTTTGTTCTGATACCGTCCAATCACGGCCATGATGGCGGAAGCAGTCTTCATTTGTGCGAGATCGAGAATGTCTTCGAAGGCCAGAGGACTCGAGCTTCTTGCAGGAGATTCAGCAGAGATGGGTCCTTGCAATGGTCTCATCATGCTTGGCTTGACCAAGGGGTCAAGGAATGAAATATTTTGCATTGTTTGAGCCATTTTGAAAGTAATGTGAAAAAATTGAAGTTTTTTGTTGATGAATTGTGAAGAAAAAAAGAACAACGACCACAGCTGGGCTACGAGTGCTGTGTTGACCCGATATGGCTGTTGACGAGATTGAGAGAACGGCCAAAGTCAAGGAAAGCTGTTCCAAGAGCAAAGTTTATAACAACTCAACAACACGACCAAGTGACATCGAGGGCCACAAACACGTGATACGAAAGCTCATGGTTCAAAACAAGGTCTTTGTTGACGCTGCCTTGAGGTCGAAACCCATGTCGAGATGCGCAGTCAGCAGCCCGTCAGTGGCAAGATTCCGAAATGGTCCGCCACAGTGATTCGACTTGAAACAGCCTGGTCCGGAGCCGTCACCGACCGCACAGTGGCTACTCGGAGAAAGACAGTCAGATTATCGGGAGTAGGCGTAGTGAGGACCAAAGGGTCTCTTGCCTCCACCGATGTGGTGGCACACCTCTATGTTCACGCCCCATGCTCTTCTACTTGCCTCTAGAATACCGAATGTCGTGCAGAAGGACCCTGAAGGTAGCATCCGCAAGGGGCAAATTCTGTTTTAGCGTCGGACCGAAGGTATGATGCGTCTTGACGGATGAAACGTATCGACAACCTCGGCAAGGCGATATTCGCCGGCATGGCTTGCGCAACATGACGACACTTATTGATGCTGACAGGATCAGAGCTAAGTTTCTCACTGCATATGCAGCGGAAAGGAGAAGACGTAATAGGATAATCAGACATATTGATCGCTTTGACGCATGGTACGCCGCGCCTCACGAGTCCGATGATGTGTGTCCCGGAAGTGGAAGCGCCGAAGTATAAGGCGATATTCGCCGGTATGGCTTGCGCAACATGACGACACTTATTGATGCCGACAGGATCGGAGCTAAGTTTCTCACTGCATATCAGCGGAAAGGAGAAGACATGACAGGATAATCAGACATATCGATCGCCTTGACGCATGGTACGCCGCGCCTCACAAGTCCGACGATGTGTGTCCCGGAAGTGGAAGCGCCGAAGTATAAAAATTGCCCTTTCGGTTTCCTCTGTAAGCAGGCTGAGCCCTGATTTACTTGTCATTGCGCACGGTTTGCCTGTCTTCTACACGAGCTTGGACAAGTCTAGAGAGCAGCTGGTCGACCAATAAGCAGCAATTCGTTACACAACCCCATCACAAAATGTTGCAGCACACAGTGGATTTGACTATCGTCGGGGGTAAGTGATTCGCCAATGGTCGCCATCCAACTTGGTTTCGCATCAAGAACGAGGCTAAAACCCGGGCAAGGCGGACCAACCGGACTTTTGACAGGCCTTCTCGCAAAGCGTTTGGGAGCGTCGGTCCTGATACTTGGTAAGTGTAGCAACTTTGACACAAAGATGTCCGAATTCTCCCTTTCAAAAGAGGATGCATAATGGCTGTGGCTCTCGTCTCCCTGTTCTACGGAGAGGGAGAGATACTCACGATTTTCCCCGTTAAAGATAGTAAGCCGCAGCCCTTGCAACTGGGGCGAGCCGATGCCCTCAATGCCAGAAGCCAGCAGATATTGGAAGTGGTCGGCATCCTCGACGAGCTTTTGTCCCAAGGGCTGAAATGCAACAGTAAGCAAATGACGTCAAATTCTCGGCGACGGCAGAACTAGCTAGCTAATCAGCCGCGAAGCGAGCACCATCTTTGCTGACGGAGAGTTCACGGCTCGTCGGAGCCACTGGTGGGAAAACCTGCAGAATGTGCATCACAAAAATTTCTTGATGATCGGGCAGCCCATCGTGGAGCAACTGTTGGCGGCAGCTCTCGGCGATTCGGTTGTGTACTCGGAGCCGGCGGAGTCTGTGCGTGAAACGTCAACAGGCGTCGATGTTACAACGGTATCCGGCCGCGTGGTTCACAGCACCTACTGCGTTGCTGCAGACGGGGCCCGATCCGCAGTTCGTCAATCTCTTGGCATACCCTTCACGGGAACCAAGCCAGAGATGACTTGGGCTGTCCTCGATTGTTTCATCGACAGCGACTTTCCCCGAGTGCCGGAGATCATAACCTTCGAGCTGAATGGACAGTCGCGCGTGGCTTGGATCCCACGGGAGCGTGACCTCTGCCGTTTCTACATTCTGCTGGACGGGGAAATTACCGAGGAGAAATCCAAACTCGCCATCAAGGAGCATTTGGCACCGTATCGTGTTGAGTTTACCCGGACTGAGTGGTTCAGCACCTTTGAAGGTAAGTACGACCAGCCTGACAAGCTCAGCTCTTCCTTCCCGCCTACCCTGGCCCCACTGCAGCACGTTTTCTCGCTCCCAAGACTCTCCACACACACCCTTCGGAGAGCGTGGACGTCAACTTTAATCCATTCTTTCGAAACCCCTCCCCCCGTCCTACTTGCCTGATTGGGCAGTGTACGGCAATTGTTGCTCATCACCAGATGCGCCACGTAGCGCGACGATGCAAAGCTGACAACCCTTTCCTCAGTCAAGGAGAGGCTGGCTGCAACGTTCATCTCGCAGAACGGCCATGGCCGCATCATCCTGGCCGGTGACGCCGCTCACGCGCACTCCGTCAATGGCGGCCAGGGTCTCAACACCGGCCTCTCGGACGCTTTTGGCCTCGGATGGCGCCTAGGATACGTCCTGGCGCATGGCGACGCGCTTCAGCCCGATGCGCCCCGCAAAATTCTGACCAGCTTCGACACGGAGCGACGCAAGGTTGCAGGCGATGTGATCTCAGTGGCGGCCCGCCTTGTGCGTGATACCAAACATGAAGGTGAACAGTATGTGGGTAACGTGGAGAAGCACGCCGCCTATATCACAGGCATGGGTATCAATTATGGCGACTGCGGCTCGGAGATGATCCATGACTCCGGCACTGGCTTTTGGAAGGCTGGCCTTCCCTGTCCGGATTTCGACGTGGCCACGATCGGACATGTAACGACACAGCGCTTCTATGCGCGGGCTGCGTATGGACAATTCTTGCTGCTTACTATCGGCCTTGATGGGCTCGGCGAAGATGCCAGTCATGCATTCGGTCATCTCGTCTCTAGGATTAGCTTGGTACCCCAACAGCAAGACGTCGTGAAAGCGAAGGGCGCGGGGGCAAGCAGCCAACCCCTTGTTTACGCCACCAGCTTTGTGTCTGGTCAAGATTCTTGCACCGTGGTGGTCCGACCGGATATGTACATCGGCTACGTCGGCACGGCTGAAGGGGCGAAGGAATATCTGGGGCAGTTTTTCTGTACTTCCAAGCCGGTTTCCGTTTAACCGCCTGATGACTACGTATCAAATTCGCAATCATTTCTTCCTCTGCTTTCAAGCTTCTCTCGAGGAATTCCTCATTCTGTAAAGTCATAAGCCACCTGCATCATTGAGTGGAATTGGCTGGTGACCTGTCTTGTTATCCTTCGCTACATTCCCTCTACAGCTCGCACCGCAATAGTTTACGTGACAGATGACGATGACGCCGGCGGAGACAGCGGCCATCGAGGCCACAAATCTCTTTGACCTTTCTGGCCTCGTCGCTGTGATCACAGGTGGCGGCTCTGGTAAGTGCAACGGCCCCTACGCGCCCATTGCATTCGTCGTCACTCGACAAGACAGCCTCGTCTCTTTCCATTCGACCCCAGTCTTTGTTGCTTTACAGATTGGCGTCTTAACCTTGCACGCTGGCGATAGACTTGGCAAGTGATGACGCCGCTTACGACTATCACGCAGGAATCGGTCGCATGGTCACTCGTGCGCTCGCCGTGAATGGTGCACATCGGGTGTACATTCTTGGTCGTCGCATCAAGGTCTTGGAGGAGACAGCCGCCCCCTTTCCTGAAATCGTCAAGGTAATCGAATGTGACGTAACCTCCAAACAGTCACTTCAGGGCGCTGCGAATCGCATCCAAGGAGAGGTCGGATACGTCAATCTCCTGTGGTGCAATTCAGGCACATCCGGACCTGAATCCAAAACGCTAAACAACACTTCATCACTCGATGAGTTCATCCAAGAGAATTGGAAGCATTCGCTGGAAGATTACGCGGAAACGTTCAAGGTGAACACGGCCGGATTCTGGTACACTGCTCTAGCCTTCCTGAAGCTCCTCGACGCAGGCAACAAGCGAAGAAACGTGGCCTCCAGCAGTCAGATCATTGGCACATGCAGCACACTTGGTTTCGGGAGATTTGCCCCAACCGGCCGTTTTGCTTATGGTCAGAGCAAGGCATCGCAGCAGCACATGATGAAGCAGCTCTCCACACACATGGTGCCGTATGGCATCCGCGTGAACGCCGTCGCTCCTGGATGTAAGTCTTGACTCGTAAATTCTCCCTCATGGACTACGCTTGCTCATGCTGGACAACAACAGTGTTTCCGACTGACATGACATCGGCCATGACTTCAAGTGGCTATGATCCCGCAAAGTTGATCCCGGAGAAGCGGAGCGGTGAGGAGACGGATATCGCAGGCGTGACGCTCTTCGTGGCAAGCAAAGCGGGCTCGTATCTCAACGGCAATGTGATAGTTTGTGACGGCGGAAGACTGTCAATTGTGCCCTCGACGTATTAAGCCGCCAAGTAGAGATAGAACATACTTTCGCAGCTCGTAACGATGGATTTGAAGCATTCGCTCCGATCATTCTCTAATTTCTTGGTGGTGGCAAATATCTCCCCGAATTTTGTTCAAAACCGGTCCGCTCAACCGATTTGACGGTGATTGGACTGACTGAATCTCCACTCTACAGTTTCTCGTTCTGCGCATGGACCTGCGAAATTTCGTGCAGGCATACAGTCTTCACCTGGCAAAAAGGGAAGTTTGCGTCGCCGTCCAATCGTAGAGCTTGAGACGTCGTGGCACCCTGAGAGCCTTTTCGCGATTCAACACAAGTGCCAGGCAGACCCAACGAGAAAGCTGTCATGTCAGGCTGAGGTTGCGTGTCAATTTTTCATGATTCCAACGACTTTCTCAGTACGTACGAGCTGCAAGCATCAACGATATTTACAGACACATGTGGCTCAATCTAGACCTTGCTCCATCCTTGGTCTTCCTTTACGCCTTCACTATTCTTCTACTGCTGACTTTTCCGCACTGCCCTCAGGCAGCCGATGAAGGCTAACTCCACTTCAGTACACCCAGGGCATGTCAGACGCCATCTGATTGGCAAAGGGAACATTGTCCAATTTGATGGACCTCGAAACGATGCCAGGCACTCTTGTAGCCATGGCGCTGATGGCATCGAGTCGCGGCCCGGTCTCGAACACGGCCGAATCAAGATTGAAGCGGGACAGCCTTTGCCACGTCGTCACTTTCCCCTCTAGCTCGCCCTGGTATGCGGTAAAAGCCTTGGAAATTTCTTGCGTGGTGGGCTGCGAGGTACTTTGCAGAAGACATGCCAGCTTATTGGTCAGGCATGCGGCAGCCTCCATGCCAACATTGGCAGCTACGCCTTGCTTCGGTGAGATCTACACAAGTGATTGTTGGTTGCCTTAATCGTCTTTTCGAGTGGGTTGAAACACCAGGAATAAACAACATACCTTGTGCGCTGCGTCACCGACAAGAGCGACACGATCCCAGTGCCACAATTCTACGACACCCTCCTCGAAGTTGGCAGTGCCCTGCGCAAAACGCTGCGCCCAGAGGTTCTTGAAAGCAACCTTGTCCGTCAGTTGCACATCTTCAAATTCGGCGATAAGGTGCTCCGGCACATCGGCCGAGAATCGGATCTTTTCCTTGGTCGGCTCAATACTTTTGTAAATGAACAAGTGCGTCTCCTTCTGGGAAGGAAAGGCCTGAATGAGCCAGCCATGACCATGGACCTCGATGCCCTGCCCCGAGGTTATACCCTCCAAAAGGGGAGCTCTGCCAAAGATGCCGCGATACGAGGCCTGGTAAGGATTGTCCTGGAACAAGCCCTCGGGGGCGTGCTGGCGAATTTGGTCGCGGACTGTGCTCCATATGCCATCTGCGCCAATGACGACAGAGCCATCATAACTGGTGCCATCAGCGAACTCCACTGTCACTCCATGTTGGCGGGTGACGATGTTGGTGAGCTGTTTGCCGGTGTGGATGCGTTTTTCGGGCTCTTTGAGGCCTCCCAGTAACATCCTGGCTAGGCTTCCACGGTCCGTGACAACAACAGGATAGCCGTGACTGCACAAACCAGAGTTAGCCGAGAATAAACACACCCTGGAACCAAAAAATCCTAGAGGGAATGCACTTGCGTCTTGTGGGCTCGGGAAAAGTTCTGGTCAGCACTGAGCGTCTCCCCCTCGGGCGTGCTGTGTGTTAAGCTCGTCATTGGATGCGAGACTTTCTGCAAGCTTTCGAACAGACCCAGTTGGTGCATCATCCTGGTGACCTGGGGCCAGAGAAAAATGCCGAATGCAGTGGTTGGAGGCACAAGACTACGCTTCTCAAATAGCGCGTAGTCGATCCCTGAAGCTTGCAGGGCGTTCGCCAAGAAGAGCCCGACAGGGCCTCCTCCAACGATGATCACTCTGAATGTCATACTCGCGCAAAGCTTTGGTCGGTTCGAGACGAAATCCTTTTGCAACGAAGCAAGTCCTAAATGGTCGCGTACGCATCTCGTTCGGCAGTTGCTATATAAACGAGAGCTCTGCCGGCTGGGGGCTAGCCTTCTGGAGGTAATGGGTACCTCACTCAAGAGTCCGACGTCATAAGCAAACGTCCACGTCGTTGTGCGGCACTCGCTACATGACAGTGAGATGGTTCCCGCCTTCTGCTCTATTACGACCAAGGAATTCACGCGCATGGCTAGCCACGGGAACAGTCTTAGAGGTAACACTGTTGTTTGCCACATTTCTCCCCGAACTTGGACTGCCGTTCAAGCGCGTCAGGCCCGGCTTGCTCAGTCCGATCTGCGGACCACACTGGATCATTGGACATCCGGCTGTGACGAAATTGCGCAAGTTCACGCATTGCGACCTCTTTCCAGCTCCGTGATGACGATTAGTGCAGCAGCCCTCACGGAGTCCATAGGGGACCACTTTGGCACGCCGCAAAGTCAAGCTCGCTGTTCCCACATGATATCCGTGTCCTCGTTCTGTGTCATATCAGCCCATCAGCTTAAGTAAGCGGCATGATGCGACAGTGGCGAGGGTCCGAACAGGTCGTCTCTGCCTCGAGCCAAGCGGTCCTCGACTTGAGTTCCATGCAGGGTCCATCAGAACCGTCGAACGTGACTGGGACATGGGTGTGCGCGTATCAAGAGGGATGGGCTAGCAGACGCCATGGGGGCGCCGCTATCGGGAGCCCCGCCACAGTCGCGGCAAACCGCTGTCATAGCAAATGACTTGTCAGCGGGGTGCAGAGCAGCGTGACAGTCCATCTGTTTGAGCAATCGGTTTCTCGGCCGGTGAAATTACATAAGTCGGGGAGAGAAGGCACGGAGAAACTTGGAACCATTGCCATCGTGCATTCCAAAGTTGTATTGACGCGGGGCCCCAAGCGCGTCTCTGTTACCAAATTGAGCTCTGCATGAGGCACTTGCCGCTTGGATCCTGGTTGCCATGTTGGTGGTTTACGGCAACCGCACCCGGATGAATGTATGACCGCTTACTCTCACGTCACCTTTACGTTCCCTGCATCGTATTGGCTGTCAGACGACTATATCCGAAGGTGGTCGGATATGCAAAACGAACAACCCAGAAACCAACCCGGATCATCAGCCTAGGCGGCAAGTTGATTAGATCTGACATGCTGGACGAAAGGAGCCATGCCGGCGTATCGATCTCGCTTACTGGGGCGACACATCGGCATCAATCAAGCAGGCTGCACTCGACCGACTAGCGGACTTCAACTCCGGATCCTACCGAGGTCAGAGCAGGGGAAAGTCCGGGCAAAACTTCTGACCTCATATCGTGTGCTTGTCCACTGTTGGCAAACATGATGTCGATTACACGAGGAACACAGGCGACAAACACGTGCGTGCACTGAGCCGCCAGTCAGCTGTAGCAGAGTATGATGGCACTGGTCGACCTTCTCCTCGTCGCCAAGTTTTTCCGTCAGACGACGAATTCTGGCAGCTTTGAGGGAACACGAAGGCAAGACAACACTTGAACAAGTCTTGGGAGTCCAGAGCTGGCGGGAGAGACAGCACAGAGCCCAACACCCAAGTCAGACTGCATTCTCGCATCATCATCATTCGCCATACTTACTGGATGATTGTCTACATATCACTCCTTTTCTGTTAAACCAAGACACTTTCTGCAATGCATCCCCTATCGCAGGTCATGGCTACGCGGCCAAATATTCTTTTCTTTGGTGACCAGACTGAAACCAATCTGAACATCCAAGCCTTGTATGACCATGCAAACACGTCTGAGAGTCTCACAAGATTTATCTCAACTGCGTATGATGTTGCAAATCGGGCCATCTCCGAGGCTGTCCTCGATCCAGACACTCGCGCGGCCTATCAATTCACATCATGGCTGGAGCTCGAGAAGTCAATCCAGTCACAAGCCGTCCCAGACGTAGTACTGCGCACGACGGCATTGTGTTTTGCTCAGCTCGGTCACTTCATCAGGTACACCATATGCCGTCGTCCCGCAGCTCTATCTGACCCTTCATCCCAGGCTCATAGAGACGGATGCTCGCGTCCTCTCAGCATGGCAAGCGAAGGACTTTATTCTCACGGCGTCCTGTGCTGGCCAAATTCCTGCGGCCCTGGCGGCGAGCACAGTCTCCCCCGATGATTTTGTCCGCGCGGCACCCGAAGTCGTCGCTATCGCCTTCAGAACCGGCATCGACGTCAACCGTCGAACCGATTCGTTCGGCGGCGACCGGTCCAAGAGCTGGGCTACGGCCATCGCATCCCCCGCGGACGTAGTTCAAAATGCCCTCGCCAACTTCCACGCCAGCAAGGTAAGAGCGCCCCAAGCACAGCAAAGCATAATCAACACAAACGAACCAATCACCATCTCCATAGAACATACCTCCCTCCGCAGGACTCTACGTGGGCGTCACATCGTCGTGGGCAACAACCGTCATCGGCCCTCCCCACCTCCACGCCGACGCGCTGTCATCCCAAATCTTCGGACCGGGCGTCAAGACGACGGCCCTCCCCATCAACGCCACCTTTCACGCGACGAGGACGCCTCCAGCACCTACGGAGTGGATCGTGCGGGATACGCCTTCGTTGGCCTCTCTGGCACTGACCGACACGGTCTTCTTGTCCTCGGAGGATGGGGTTGCGTTCCCGCCGCAGAGTGCAGTGCGTCTCCTTCGTGAAGCCGTGTTGAACATGCTGAGTAGGATGACGGACAATAAGAAGGTGTATGCGGAGGTGGCAGCATTGCTTGGGAATGGGGACGCTTCGATCGTCCCTGTTGTGGGGGATAAGGGCGTGCTTCGAATGATTCAGGCTTTGGAGGAAACGACCAAGGGTGCCCTCCAGCGTCGTAGTGTATGGAGCGGATGTGCTGGTGTGGAGGAGCGGCTGGATTAGGGGATACATAGCGCAATGAAGTCACTTTTACGAGACTGTTGACGTGACAGGTCGTGTCAACGATAAAGGTGTGCCGAGCGCATGTCGTAGTGCACTCATAGATCTACACGGGCAATGCTCTCGTTCGCAGCTTCACTCAAGAATGGGAATCGGGTGTGCAAACGGAGGTGTTGATCGCACAAGATCAGAGTTCGCCGGACAACATGCCTCGTGAGCGCTCCCGATGCAGGATATTGCGACTGTGAAGCTACGAGCGATAGGATGGATAGTATACGCAGAACTGTCTCTGATACAATATGAGTACTTCCGCCAAACATTTGTTGTCTAGTCATGCTATTCTCCCCTAAGCCCATGTTGGCGTATCGACCCCATTGCCCCTCGTCCCAATATCGAATCCAGGCCGAACCACGTCCGCGAACTGTAGGACCGGCCTGACCGTGCGGATGTTGACGCCCAAATTGGGACAGGGTCGATTCTCGAGGTACCGCGGGTCGAACACCTCGGGCGACTGCTTCTGCAACATCTCAGACACCCTGCCGATGAGGACGAGCATGTGATCATCGTGACGGAAGACGGGTGCGCCGTATCGCTGATGTAGTTCCTCCCACACTTGGTCGGGATATGTGCCCACGTTGCGCGTGAGCCAGTTGTTGTAGTAATCGAGCGCGAGCTGAACATGTGTCAGCGTGATCATGTTCATGACTTGGCATTGCTGGGTTGATTGGCCGGTACATTGATCTTGTATGAACCACCTTGTTCTGCGCGGCGAACGAGTGCGTCCAGCACGGCGCAGATGCCTGATACTCCCGTGCTGCCGATGTTGTCAGCTCGGCGACGATACAATAGACCGTCTCCAATTCGTTCATGTGATGGAGTGGAAAACGAGTGTTGGCGGTTTTCTGTTGGATATTCTGGTGAGATGCTTACCAGAAGTCGCTATTGGGGAACAGAGGCGTCACGGGCTCTTCGTTGCCCATCGCGCGGCCAAACTCCCAAGATACGCCAGTGTGCTGCGTATACGTACGGATCTACTCAGCTGCGATCATCTCAAGAGAGATGTTGGAAGGGGAAGAGTGATACGTACAGCATCTGAGATCTGTTGCCATCCGCTCCTATCGCGCATCGGCCCGTTCCATCCGTACGAATTGAGCCTCACCACAATGATGCCTCTTTGCCGATGTTTGCAAAGTTCAAGGACCTCGTCGGCGCCAAATCCCCATTTTTCCATGACAGACGGACGGTAGCTGGATACAAAGACGTCGCATTTCAGGATGAGTCGCTTGAAGGTGGCACGGTCCGCCTCGTTGTGGAGGTCGAGAGACGCGTTTCGCTTGCCCCAATTGAACTCGGGGTGGTAAATCGTCGCATCTGGGACAGTCTTGCTTGTGACGCGAAGAACCGTGGCGCCAAGTTCTGCAAGGCCTCGAGTCACGGCCGGGCCGGCGATGATGCGCGTGGCGTCGAGGACCTTCAATCCCGCCAGAGGTCGTGATGGGTCGCTTGGCTTCTCACCGGCTGCGTCGGTCCACCATCCGGGTTTTTGATGTAGGTTAGCTGAGCTCGTCTCCCATAATCCAACGTGCGCATTCGCTTTTCCCATTTCTGTTTCGCGGTACTCTTCTATGCTGTGGCAGACAGAGCCTGCTGTCTTGACGACGGCATTAGACAGGTGATCAATGTCGTCGGCTTTCCACTGCGCGAGGGCGGCACGGAATACGGGCAGGACGCGATGGAATTGGTCGTCGTCGTTTGGAGGCTGCAAAGGCAGCTTGAGCATCTTCAGGACCACATCGGGGTTCAGCGACCCGTGAAGGTGGAAGAACTTGTCATCAGCGGTTCGGTAGATGTTTGAGGTGCAGCAGCGGTAAGGCCCATCGAGGGAACGGCAGTAATCGAAATCCTGGAACTTGCTGAGGTAGAAGTTTTTGGCGCTTTGATCTCGTCGAGTGTCCATGAAGGTAACGTTTCTGTTCTCTGGGTCCAGAGCCCAGAGCTGGAGAGACATGATGAAGAGAATTACATGATTTCTGAAGTTCCACTCTGGTGAGCACCAAGTATTACTGGCCAACGAAGAGGTGTTCAACACGGCGGGACATACGTGTCGATGGTGACGGACTGAGGAGCCAGACCATACAGCTTATCGAGAATGGCATTCACGTAGACAGCCTCCAGCGCTTTCAAGGCGGACATGCTCTCGGCGAACCGCCAATTCACAGGCAGGATTGGGCTGGCTGGTCCTTCGAAAGACACAGTGTTGGCATACTTGTCAAGGCCGTCGATCAGGTGCTGCCTTGTCCGTGAGCTTGCCAGTATTCCTTGACGGAAGACTCTGGCAGCCTCGGCAGGAACCGAGTACGACGCGCTTCGTGTTCGTGCCATGTCCAATCCTCAAATACGGCAGATGATGTAATTGCCATTCTTGCAAGACGACAGTGATGCACGGACATGGCTATTATATCGTCCCGAGACAGCGAGATCCCGGTTCAGCTCGGTATTCTCAGCCTGGAGCATGGTATCGTGCTTGATCTCACCGGCTATCGGTGGCACGGGAGAAGGTCAACAGGTGCTGACGTGAGCGATCAGGGAGACGCATTCTGCGCACCTGGAACTCGGGAACCCTGGTCGCGGAGCGTGGCGGGCGGTCGCACTGGTGACATACAAGCACCTCAGCTCCATACTGTGTTCATTGATCCAGACACCATCGCGTCAGCCGATGTCAGAGATGACGTCGCAGCGAAGCTTCGCCGGTCGCATCGTCAACGGCTCTCCATATCCGGCCTCACCCGGCAATAGCTTGCTTTATTATCGCAGCACATACACCGCTGCGCCAAAAGGGAATTCCGCTCTCGAGGGTGGCTTGTACTGGTACATATATGTTGCGACATTTATCCAGCAGCGTAGAGTCACCACCATGTCCCTGGCCCTGCCCCCAAGGGTTCGAGAAAATTGGGGCCCCCTTTGCCCTGCAAAGCCGTCTACCCGCTTGCCACATTTTCTGACCACTCAAAGCTCGCTACCCAGACCCGCCGCCGTGAATTAAGCTTGGGCCGCCATGCTAGCGTCTTCTATATCCGAGCCGCATCGGATGTAGCATTGTGGGAGGAAGGACCAGCTAGTATGTAGCTGCCGTGAACCAAAGTTGCCCGCCCTTGCAGCTGCTCATTGGCCGAAGTGACGTAGCGTATCTTCTTTCAGGGTCCTTGCTTCCCTTTTTTTTCTGTTGGCATTCGATTATAACATGAGTGCCTCTTCTCAACGCTTCGGGTGCTTTGTAATCTGCTGTTTCGCGTCATCCAATGATCGACAAACCGTCATCAACACATCTCGACACTGGCAGCAGAATAAGAGCCGACAGAGGCCGGACGCGGTCAGGTAAAGGCCAAGTATATAACGGTGGTATCTGCACCTTGTCGTGTGTCTGTGGCAACGACACATCGCATCAAAGAAATCAGGCTGCTGCATCACAAGGCAAAAACGCCCAAACACAATATGGCAGATGCCAACTTTTCCTCTCGTCCTCGGGACTTTGAGCCCAGGTCGCCAATGGCGGGAGCGCTAGACAGCGACGGCCCACCAGCCGAAGTAGAAAAGGCTGCTCGACCGGACCAGGCCAGTTTGATGGCCACGCGACCGAACGGCGGGTGGAAGGCCTGGCTGCAGGTCGCCTGTGGCTTCTTCCTGTTCTTCAATACTTATGGTGCGAACGCCAAGGCTTCTTTTTCCTCTGCTCGTTTTCGCGGTGCGTAAAGTAATTGACACCATGCAGGGCTCATCAACACTTTCGGCATTTACCAGGAATACTACACAACGAACTTCCACTTCGATCCCTCCCGAGCCTCTCTCATTGGCGGCATACAGACTTTTCTTCTCTTCTTCGCCAGCGGTGCGGCCGGTCCTCTGTACGATGCAGGCTACACGCGCTTTCTCGTTACTGCGGGCGCCTTTCTGATTGTCTTCGGCACCATGATGCAAAGTCTCTGCTCGCAGTACTGGCAGTTTGTCTTGGCCGAATCCATATTGGTCGGTCTCGGCGGCGGGCTCACATCGTTTCTGGCCCCTGCTGTTCTGTCGACATATTTCACAACACTATATCCCTTGACAGTGGGCATCGCAGCCTCGGGAACCGGAATCGGCGGGTGAGTCGAGCTTCGTCGCTGTGTTGCATCATCTCAGCTAACGATCCCTGCCAGCATCATACTGCCCATCGTCTTTCGCGAACTTCAACCAAAGATTGGTTTCGGATGGACAGTCCGCGTGATGGGCTTCATCCTGCTGGCTACATTACTACTTCCGGTCCTGTTTCTACAGCCTCGCATGATCCCAGGAGCTGGTCGTAAAGCCGTTGACAAGACTGCTTTCACCGACTGGCCCTTTGTCGTCTTCCTCATCGGCAATTTCATCTACCTCTTTGGTGGCTTCACTCCCTTCTTCTACATTCAAGTCTATGCAGTCGAGGCAGGCATCGCCGACTCGAATCTTAGCTTCTACATCATCGCCATCATGAATGCTACCTCGGCCATTGGCCGCATTCTACCCAATTTTCTCAGCCCCTATACCGGTCCTTTCAATATGCTTCTCATATCCAGCGTCTTGACCTTTGTTTTTGCGTTTGCCTTTGAAGGCGCAAAGGCTGTCGGATCGCTCATCGTCGTAAGCGCATTCTACGGAGGCGTGACAGGTCTCTTCTTTGCATTGCAACCGGTAACGGTTATATCGCTTAGCCCCGATCCCAAACTCGTCGGCACACGAGTGGGAATGGCTTTCTGCTTCTTGTCTTTTGCAGTTCTGGCAAGCAATCCTATTGCCGGCGCCATACAACCCAAGGGAGGCTACTCAGGCGTGTGGATCTGGACCGGCGTTACGACGGCGGTCGGTACAGCCATCATGGTCGTAGCACGGTTGATGAAGACGAAGGGAACCTTGTTGATGAAGGCGTAGAATACCGGCGCGAGAAGCGGCGTTTTTTTTTTTTAAAACAGCTAGATTTCTCCTGATGGCAAGAGAAAAAATGATGTAATATCGAAGATAATGAACATTTTATTTGCAGTTTTGCACACAAAAAAAACCAGTCAGGGTGCCCATAATGTGGCTGCTGCTGCCTGCTGCCAGTGCATTGCCTCCACACAGTCAAGGCCAGCCTTATGTGCCTATCATTGCCATTGAAGGGCACACGCACTTTGTTCATTCTCCTCGCTTTTGAAGCAATGAAGCGTCCTTGTGCCGCACCATGTTCATTCCTGTTGGCCCACCCGGCCAAGTTCATTCTCGAGCACTTGATCCGACTGCCTCGCAAAGGTCTTGTGCCCCTCATGAACGCTGAGATCACACTCTCCCGCCCACGAGAGGCTTCTGACCCTTTGCAAAGTTGAAATAGGACGAGCGCAGCATTGCCTACAGTCGACAACTTTGGATCAAGTATGGCATATCAGTGAAAACGGCCGAAGCGTCCATCCGACGATACGATCACCAGGATGTCAATTCTCGAGTAATTCAAGTACCGAAAGTCTTAAACACATTCACGACGACGCGCGGTTGTCATATCCAGCGACAGTCCCATACAACATCTCGATAACATGCGAGGTAAAGACTTCCTTCCCCTACGAAAATGAAATCGTCAGGCTTGCGGAGTAGACACTCGATTCCATTGCAGACGCAGTGCTGGCGACATTTGGTACTTTTTACCGCCCCTGCATTGCACCAACACCGCTGGTCCGTTCGACAACGAAGCTCCTCTTGAATATTTCTCGGCGAGGCCAGGTCGGTCTATCTGTTCCGCGACGTCAACGAGCTCGAGCAGTGGGTGAGCAAGGGGTTGGGAGACGCCAGATATGAAGAAAAAGAATCTGTGAGAACCGTGAGTCGTGCTGCGTCATTGTGACCTACACTGCGCAATATTCAGGTCGGCAAGATGCCGACCAATTCTGGAATTTGGCTTTCCAGACATATGCCTGCTCTGCTTTGAAGTCTCCCTTTTCAACCAATTCAAGCAAGAGAGCGGTCGATTTTCAAAGGCTTTTGAAAATGCGTCCGAAAGGTTTGACATGGTGATACTGCCATTAGGAAAATCCTCGACTTTTCATGGGCCTCATCGCGGGATCTGGACTTTAAAGCCAACGAGGGCGTCGATGATCCCTCTGGAAATCGGCAATAGTATATGTCCCATCGATCTATGCCCTTGCGTGGCACGATTATTTTGTCCCAACCACGATTTTGCTCTCCTGACGTGGATAACCGCCCCAGAATCCCAGACGCTAATGTTCCTCCATACCTAATCTTAAACAAGCCTACCTTAAGATTCCTAATACCAACAAAGTGCAAGGAAGGATCAGGTTCATCTACGAGTAGTCCAAACATGGAGTCAGACATTCCTCGCGTTCCCTCGCGATCAATACTGAATTGTAAAAATCGCTTCCAAGTAATATGTAACCAGTTGAATGCGATCTATCTGAGCTCCAGTAAATCTCAGAACGAGCAGACGTCACGAGCTATTGCTGAGAGTTGTGCTGCCCCCAAGTTGCCCAGCATCCATTTTTATTCAATCTCTAGCATCAGTACTGCCCATGAAGCGAGTTGCCGCGGTTGAGACTCTTGGTTTTCTCCAAATCGCATTTCGTCCATGACCACTAGCTCTCGCAAGTCAGGAATGTAGTTTCATGTTACGCAGGCATTCACGGCAGCAACACCATGAAGGCTGTTCAATTGTCTTGACTATGGTCCTGACCTGATGAGGGAAGACCATCGGCCAGCCCGAACAGGCCTGAATGATCATCTTCAAGCACAAAACCTTCAACGCACAAAAACCTTCAACGCACAAAAGCCTTCAACGCACAAAACATTCAATGCACAAAATCTTCAACGCACTGCATACTAAACACATTAGATATTCAACACACAAAATATGAAATACACAAAACATTCAATGCACAAAACCTTCAACGCACAGCATATTAAACACATTAGATATTCAACACACAAAATATGAAATACACAAAATATCCAGCACACAAAACCTTTAACGCACAAAACCCTGTAATTTCGACTTGCAAAAACACCGCAAAGTCGCCCGGAGGAGCCCTCCAATCTCGTCGCGCCACGGGCTCCAGAAGCAGAGGCTGATCAAACTCCAGCCGATATCTGCATATTTACAGAATCAAAGACGCTGCCACTAAGCCACACACTCACGTTGACTCACCTCCAGCATAGCTACCCGTCTCCAGAACAGGGAAGACACCCCCGAAGATCCCTTTGCTTTGTGTTGCTCCCAAGTCGCGCTCGTCCTGGCATCTTCAGCCGGAATCAAAGCCACCGACCAAAGGAGTAGCCGCCGAAGGATACGCCGAAACCTGATCGCTACCAAGCCACACACAGAATTGTCAGGCCATCCACAATAACAAAACAGACGCCACCACGTAAAAGATATCGTTGACTTCAGCTGTTGGCCCGTGCCGGCTTTAAGGCCCACGATGCCGCGAAATTGGTGAGGGTCTGTCACAGCACATACACCGCTGCGCCATAAGGGAATTCCACTCTCGAGGGTGGCTTGTACTGGTACATGTATGTTGCGACAGGGTCCTTGGAAACTGCGGTGGATCGCGAAGTCGAAGATAGGGGTCATCTTGGGATGCCTTTGGCCGCTACAAAAGGCATCAATTCGGCCTTTTCAGCTCAATCAACAAGATGAACAATATCATCGTCATTATCCTTCAAAAGGCTTCAATTCGGCCTTTTCAGCTCAATCAACAAGATGAACAATATCATCGTCATTATCCTTCAAAGGCTTCAATTTTGCTGCGTTCCTGCGTGTGTGAGCTAACCTCGAAGTTCTCTGCTAAATTGCGATGGATCCAGTCAGCCATGTACATCAATTATACTGACAACAAAATCACTGACCACACAAGCAGCCGCCATGGGTTGTTCGCTTCCAAGCCACAAACGGAATCATCTTCCAGTCCATCCATGATACAGTCACTCCAGGTAATTCCAGCAAAAGACAGTATGTGCGCTACGTGCTTTTTTTGCCGGACCTGGGAACGACTATAATAACCCAGACGCCACCAAGTAAAAGAGCCCGTTGACTTGGGCCATGGGCATCATATCATGACTCAGAAAATAACCACAAGCCACAGACGATCCACGTTTGCAAGGCACACCTGTTGCTTTACTTCCAACCCGTACACGTCAGAGCAAGACGCCAACGCCCCCAGATTTCAGCCTCTGTGTTTGCACTTCCACAAAACACCAGGGTAGACCTCACTCGCCATCGCTCATAATTTATGAATGGCTCGAAAAGTCAATCATCGTTACCTCCCCGCCGTACACCAAAGCCAACTCCCCCGCCTCACGCCTCCTCCTCCATCCCTTCAATCATTCAGCTGCACCCATGTGATCCAGCGATCTGATCCAAACAACATCACACAAATCACGTCACGTATCGGCTTCTCATTGGCAAAGAGCGCCTCAGACCGCCCAGACAGACAGTGCAGCGGCACTAGGCCATGCAGAGCCCGAGGTTTAAGTCCTGGGCCACATGCTGGCTACGGATTTAGGGAAGAGGGGGGGGATCGGAGGATTACGGTTCAATATCGAAACTTTCGCAACGCCTCAAATATGAACGAGGTGCGCGTGTGACCGTTGACTCTTCTTCGCTCGTTGATCTTCAAGCCAGCGGCGAAAGGATCCTTGCAGGTGGAGGAGAGGTTGTGCAGGTATGTGTTCACAGCGTTACCAAGTAATGCCAAGCCGAGCCTTCAAGCGAGACCTGTGTGTGGATAAAGCTTTCATCTCAAAGTTCTGTCTGTATACCCAAGTCCAAGATCAACTGTGTTCTTCTTCTCCATGGTTTCTTATGTCTTTTGAGCAACTTGTTTCGGTCACCCCTGTGAATTCGTAGTTTGTATCTTCGAGATGACCAATTCATGTCCCCCATCCGATGCCGATCTGTTCCAAATCTTCATTTTCTTTCTATCCGCGTGCAAATGACTGCACGAGTGAGTCTTGTTGGTGTCTTTTGAGTGTTTTTTTCAAGCGTCGCTGATTTCTGTCCAAAACATCATCTCGTCATTCCCTCCTTCGCATAGCTACCACACAGTCTTTTCTCCGCTGCTCCTTTCCTTCACAGTCTGTTGGCCATTTGACCTAGTTTGTCTGCTGCTGCGGCCCATGGCGTGGCATTGCTGTCATGCGCAAATGTGTCAAATCCATGCTCGTCGAGCCCTGGAAACAAAGAATCCAATGTTGACACTCCAAGGAAGGGATCAGAGGTCGATGCTGGTTCAACATCGTCCTGAAGTGCCGTGTTTGGTAAAATGACAGGAAGGGTGCTCGTCGGAGGATCAGCAGGGAGTTTGGAAGCGGGCAAATCATGGGGGCTTTGTAACCCCCAAATAGTGGTCGAAGCTTCAATCCTTGACGCTCCCGTAGCCGGTGCTCTCTGGAAATCAGAAGTACGAAGGCCTTCTGACAAAACGTTTGATGAATGGGAGTGTTTCCTTCTCTTTGTGTCGAAAGGTCCGGACTGCCCCTGCTCAGCATCCGTCGCGTTCCGTTTCGCCGGCAGTTTTTCACTGATGGGAACATCTCGAACAGTCCTTTTCTGTGCCTCGAGATCCTGGAGTCTCTCCCATGAGAGAACGCGACGGTGACCGTCATCACACTGATATGAGCAATGGTCCTCGTCCCCTTGACGAATGGTGGTTTTGGACTCGAGGAGGACGTTGAAATCCTTACTGCCTTTCCCGGAGGATACAGTCTTGTCCGTTGACGGCGTCGTAGCTACCTGAGGACTATTTGCGGCGCTTGCCCTGCCAGAGGTGGTGCGAGGTCTTCGCCTCGATCCTCTCGGCCCTTTGGCTTGGCTCCGACGTTGTCGGACTACAGGCTTTGGAGCCATGGCCTGAGCATACGTTGGGAGACTCCCACTTTCTTGCGTCGCAGTAGGGGTTGGACATGTGAGATTGTTCATAAATCGATCCACCATGCGAGGTATGCATTGCTGCTGCAAGTCCACCCATTCGCCGGAGTTTTTCCAGTGTGCTTTGCCCAAAGGCCTCGTAAAGGCTTTATCAAGAATGGCCTGTAGGTACTCGACAGCATTTTTTATCTCAGGGTTCCCCAAGCTCGAGAGCTTTCTGAGTTCCTCCAAAAAATTGACGTACGAGAAGGTGTCCATGCTCTTCACCCAAGTTTCCTCTACTGCCTCATCAACAAGTGTCTTCACCCTTGCCCGAAGGTCATTCGGGTGAGGAACTGTCGGTCGTTGGGCCTGCGACACCATTGCTGGGTAGTGAGGGCCGTGTGGGTACGTCTGTTCTTTCGTGTCAGTCCGTTGTAGCATCGACATATACATGGGACGACGCACGAATTGTAGCAGCGGCCCTCCGATCTGGCTCTGAGCTGTACCTTGAGGCGGTCCCAGGCAGCCTCCAGTGTTCTGAACCGGGTTTGAGATCTAAACATCTATGTTAGCAGGCTTCTTCGGGTCTGTCCATGATCGTACGGAAACTGTGAGGCCGAAGGGTGCTCAAAGACATGTACAAAGCAGACAGCAAGCTATTTGAATGCACCCCTGGCTGCTTCACTTGAATCACTCGCCGTTTGGGGCCAGAATTCATGAGGAGCAGACATGCCCTCCTCGTCAGTAAGGAGAAGAGAGCACTGACCATATGTTGCTGTATGACCCCAAAGTTCATGACAGGCGCCTGGCTCGCCTGAGGCGGAAGCGCAAAGTTATGTGTTGCTGGGACAGAAACTGGAAGGCCATGTGGTTGACCTCCATTTTGTTGTGCCATGATATGTCTGTAGTCCTGTTGAACAAGAAATCCTGTTGTCGGGCCAGGAGGGAGATTTGTAGGCAAACCGGAAGACTGGTTGTTGTTGGCCATTTTGGTAAAACTCGATTCTTGTAATCTGTCGATGGAAGTGGATGCGGAAGCACGAAGAAAAAGTTCTACCTCTATTCGATAGATTGGATGTCGAGGAAGGCAGATGTAATTGCTGGAAGAGGAGAAGACGAGTTGCGAAAGTGCAGTGCGGTAGGCTTATTTATATCGGTAGAAATTCTGGCTGATTGCAGTGGCCGTGCCACTTTATCGTGAAGAAAATAAAGTTTACCAAAAACCAAGCCACTTGATCGTGAGGGAAACAACGGGTACGAAGAGAAACACAAACCGAGGGAGGGAATAGGCGGCTGAAGGTGGCTGGTAGGGAGGGGAGCAGGATAGAACGTTGATTTGCCAAAACGGTGCTGACGCAAGCACCGCGAAACGCGAAACATATGACTGATAAGCCTAGCTAACTTAGGTAAGGTAGTTAATGGTCCAAAGTGAAATTGAAAAAGTGAAATCAAAGTGAGGTGGGTGACAACGATTATACGCCTCTTTGAGCCCGCATGACGGGAAAACATGGTCCCTTTGAAGCGTCAAATACCAACCCAAATTCTTTCTTCTTTATCAATTGAACGTAGCACGGCGCACTTGCAGGAAAAAAAAAAACTTCAGCGCAGATTGACCAAGAGCGAGCAGTGAATATGCCCAGACTGCACTCTTGAGCTTTGGTCGGTGGGATGGGGGGCCAGCGCGACACGACAGAGTCACGGTTTCAGGCTTTTTTTCACTTTCCACTTTCCACTTTCCGTGCAATCACCTTCTTGGTTTTGCCCAGACTTCTTTCCCAGCCCTCAGACCTCCTGCCGGGGCAGTCTGATAGCCCCTTCCTGCTGCATTGATGCCTGGCCGGGCTGTAAACATGACCTCATGGTGTGTGGCCCAGTCTGCGTTTGTTTAGGCGTCGGATTTGTACGATTTCTTCCATCAAAGGTACTTCCATTGAGCACCATTACGCGTTGATCGTCACGAAGTACTTCGTGCTATTTCTCAGTCCAAAGTACCTAGGTACTTTACTGATCTAGCTTCCCAGGTACTTAATCACGGCAAACGTCACGTGGACTATCTCGAGCGAATCAAGCCATCGCCCCCTTCTATGCCATACTCTGAGTCCCTCTGAAAGCATTTACAGGTAATCCGACGCTACACATCATGTAACACGATTGACTTGTCTCTTCTTCTTCTCAACACCAGGTAAACAAAAAGTCCAATGACACTGTAGGCCCGCCCCAGCTAGCCCTAAGCCATCTTTACACCATCTGTCCCAAGGGTAGCCACCCGTTGCTGGGCAAAGATGTGTCCGATTGGAGCAGCGATGAGATCTCGCGGCACTGACACTCGACTTCCACTTTTGTTGTTGACCCAGCGAATGAGAGTCGGCCTAGATCTTTGGGATTCATCATCAGGGCTATCACCCCGGGCTGCAGCCGCAGCGGCTTTCTTGTTGATCTTCGGTGCTTGTTTTTTTAGGAGCTTATTGATGGTTTCCATCTAAGACCGCGAGTGAGTAATAGATACTCCATGACGCCGGTCTCGTGAAACGCTCCACATACCTTGACTTCCTCGTTGCGCTTCTCGCTGAGATTTCGCCGGCGCCGCGCCATCTCCTGCCGGCGCATCGACAATTCCTCAGCCGTGAAATGCTTCTTTACTTGCACCTCTATGTATGGTAAGCGGCTGAATTTCTCACGAAAGGGGGAGATTGGGTGCACTTACCGTCAGAAAGTTTCATGTACTCCTGTGGTTCGTCCTCAAATCTGGCCCGTTGCCGTTTCGTCATCTTTGTCAAGTCAGGTGTGCCTTCTCGCGTGCCGGCGTCGCTGTCAGCTTCGGCATCGCCCCGTCTCCCCAAGCCCTCCAAGTCCATGTCCTCAACGTCTTCGTCTTCTTCCTCGTCCTCGTCCTCGTTTCCTTCTCCAGCCACCTCGATTTCTTCGCCCTCTGCGTCTTCGTCGGGAATCGTGTCATCGCCAAAGCCCATCGTCTGATCACCTTCGTTGCTTTCCGCTGGATCGCTCAGCTCATCGTCGTCCTCATCATTTTCATTTTCGTCTTGGGCATCGATGGCCATCTTGGACGCAGCGGCTCTGGCCGCAGACCTTGGGGCCGGCTGGGAGACGCGAATGGTGTGGCCGGCACGTGAAGCAACTGGCGCAGCCACGTCTGCCTCGTCCTCCTCATCCTCCTCATCCTCGTCCTCCTCTTCAGCATCTTCTTCGCCTTCAGCATCTACATCTTCCCCTTCAGCGTCAAGGTCCATTTCTTCGCCTTCGGCGTCCTCGTCTACGTCCTCCATATCATCTGCCTCGCCGTCCTCATCCTCGTCTTCGTCGTCCGGGCTCGAATCAATGACATAATTTTTGCGGCCGCCTCTATTCCTGGAGCCTTGTACAATGTCGCCGCCGTCGAGGCGTTCCTCTCTTCGATTTGCGCCCCGCGTAGACCTCGAGGTTCTGACCGTCACGCTCTCATCAGGAGAGGATGACGGCACGTCTCTCGTGGTCATAGCACCAGAGGTGCGGCCAGATCGGCGAGACGACATTGCGCTCCGTTCACCTTTGTCACTGGAGTCAGCCCATCGAGCGTGAACGGAGATGGAGGCGCTGGCTTTGGTGGCCGCAGACCGACGTGGCCGCGACGCCATTCCAAGGTACGAAGCAGCCCTCCCTCAAGGAAGTAAGAGTTTGAAGAAAGTCGGGAAATGACAAGGAAAAGAGAGTGTATGCGTGATGCATCAGTCATGCAACATGTCCCTTGGGAGATTGCTATCCGGAGGGAGGAAAGGGAAAACCGGGGGAGCGCGAGACTGATGGAAGCCGACAGACTCGAGCGAATGTCACGATAAGCTCAGTCCCAGTGATGCGAAGAAGGCGAAATGAGGAGGGTCCAGTCATGGATGTTTTGGCATGACGCCGCACGCGAGACAGCGACATGCAAAGCAACCAGACAAGGAAGCGGGCCAGTCAGTCTATTGGCTGGAAGCACTCGGGTGCTGATGAGCAGCACAGATTACACAGCAATCTTGCCTCGTCACCGAACAAAGCGTGACGGCGAGTTCGAAACTTTTCGCTCATCCAATGGACCTAGTGAGACTGGCCGACCGACACGCTTCGCCTTTTTGTTCCGTGTGGAAAAGCAGACGTGAAATGAGGCGGAAGGGACGCGCGCATTCTGCAAAATGGAGGAAGATGCCGATTGAGGTGAAAGCCGGGTGAACAGAAAATGGGACGCGGCCCACGGAGAGCGGCGCGGCGCGCCATCAACTCATCGTACAACCCGTAAAGCACTCATGGGCATGACCTGCTTACCTTGGCGGCTACTTGCATAGACCGTGCACACCCAAGTGACGAAAGGTGATGGCTGATGCTATACTCGAGCGCGTTGTGATCGACCTATGCACCAGTACTTGGATGCAGGAACGGGCGGCGAATTCCACTCAGCCAAGCCCTGGCCAACACATGTTGCCAAATCAGCGCTGTCCAATCTGAGCGCTGTTCCGTACCCTGGCCTTACCTGGATTCGGGCGGTGATATGAAGAGCTGTGACACCTTTGTGTCAAGCAGCCGGTTTGGTCGACCGAGAGCAAGGGTCGGCAGAAAGCACGCGCGAAATGGTCGACTGCAAGACTGGGCAACGACGATTCCTCAACGATGAGTCGCTTACTGAGGCTGAGACGGGACGTGACGATTGTCTTGCAGCCGTTTCCCAAAGTCTTGGGCGTGAAATGAAAGAATTGATCTATTGACACTTCTCTTTGTATGCATAAAGTAGCGTTTTACCCAAACCGATCGATGGGCCCCAAAAAGGAGCCACAGTCAGCCAACCAGAGTGTCGCAATGCCAAGCGGCAAGCGCAGACGCACTGCCGAGGCAGGCATGGATGGATAGCCACTTCCGGCCACCCGATCGACTTTCTTCCTCGTCATCAGTCTCCTGCCGCATACTCAGACCAGACCAGACCAGACCATGAGCAGTCCGGATGACGATGAAGGCTCGCCCGCCTCACGGCAGCACCGTGTTGACGGCGAAAAGAAAACCACAAAGCAAGCAAGTCAGCCGCTCGACCAAAATGAGCAACTCGAGGTGGCGCGCCGTTTCCTCCAACACGCCGATGTGAAGTCGGCGTCGCGCGACCAGAAAGCTGCCTTCCTGAAATCCAAAGGCATCAGCAGCGACGACGTTGCAAAAGTCCTACGCGAGTCTGGATCGACACCAGAGGTATTTTGCGCCATCACGGAGCCCCTCCCCTCTCCTTAGATTGGGAAGTCTTTGTGCTTACTTCCCCCCAAGCAGGCCGCATCGCAGCCCGATGACGCAGTGCAGGTCGAGAATCCTCCATCTGCACCCCTGATGCCGACGACAGACCGACCCCCAGTGGTTACGTATCCCGAGTTCTTAGTCAAAGCGAAACGTCCACCGCCTTTCGTCACCAAGGACGGGCTCCTCAGCACAATGTACGCTTTCGTCGGACTATCGACGCTTCTGTACGGTGCCAGCAAATATGCCGTAGAGCCCATGGTCGAGAGTCTGACACAAGCTCGCACCGAGCTCCATGACGTGGCTCACAGCAAGTTGGGTGGTTTGGTCGCGCGGTTGGAGACGACCGTGTCCGTTCTTCCCAGTGCCGGCGTGGAGTCTAGGCGGCATGATGACAGTGATGTCAGTGACGCGGAGGATCCAACCGAGATGTTTCATCGCGACATCGGGACGCAAACGTCGCTCATGGAAGACCGTGACCGGGTTGCAGCAGAAGAGGAGCCGGCCTCCCACCGACATGCGGGCAGTCTGAATGCCCTGACCAAGAATCTGCGACTTCTTCGAGATCAGCTTCGAGCTCAGAGTGAGGGGCTCGAAGACGTCAAAACCCTCTTGGATGCATTCCGCGATGACCTCGATGGACTGACTTACGGCGGGGTGACTGAGCTGGTTGGCAATTATGACCTGTACGGAAGTTCTAGAAAGAACGAGCCAGAGGATGAGATACGCAAAGTACGAGATAACATTAGAAGGGTGAAAGGCCTATTATTAAGCACACGAAGCTTTCCCGCTTCGACAAGATAATGCCCTTCTAACGCACTGCCTATACGATGACACGATGGTATCAGGGTGGCCAATTTTACAGGAGACAAAATACTTTTGTAAGAAGAACCAGTAGGAGTAATGATATTCAATTCAGATCAAGACGATTCCGCACTGGCACATTATGGTCAGAAGGACTCTTTGAAGCCGAGTGTTTCAGTCCTGTCCACGACACATGGGCCAGGTGATTTAGCTGAAGCTCAATCGGGCGTGGTCACGGTTCAGGCGTGTCTGCAACACATCGTCCCCGCAGCGCACGCTGTTACGCATCCTTCTCGACATCGAGGCCTCGATACCTTGCAAATACAGTTTGCCACTCCAACACATCGACGTGGTGAAAGCCCCTGCCATCCTTCAGCTGTTGTGTATACCACTGTTTGGTCGGCTTGAATGTAAAGGGTATCGCATCTTGACCTGAGTGGTTCTCTATGGCCTCCTGAAAATAATTCGTGTTTGTAGTCGGCTGTTCTTCATTACCCAAGCTTGGCGGTGCGGCCAAGATAGTCCTGAGCGGGAGAGGTCGGTGGCGGCCTGGTTCCGGGCCTGCCAGTGACTCTGAACGCTGATTCACGTTCCGAACAGGCTTCCAACCTCGCATGGGAATTTGTTGCGTACGAAGGGGCAACGCCCATCTGACTTGGCCAGCAAGCTGTTCCAGCCAGGCCAGCGCACGGTCGACTGGGTTTGAAACACTTTCATGTTCGTCATCGTCGAAAGGTCCCAGCCATGCTCGCTCGAAGGGCAGATCCGATTTCTTGTCAATCAAGAAATCCAGGAGCTCCTTTTGAGGAGCCGTCAGCGTCTCGCGGAAGACCTTGTCTGGAATTGCTGTCCGCCTGCAACGAGACGGATCCCAGATGAAAAGTTCCATCGTCTGCCATGGCTTTACAAAGAGCTCAACGGGTCTGTAGATAGCGACCCACGGTGACCACTTGTCCATTGGCG
Organism: Aschersonia sp. MBC 735; assembly: GCA_030783925.1. NCBI lineage: Eukaryota > Fungi > Ascomycota > Sordariomycetes > Hypocreales > Clavicipitaceae > Aschersonia > Aschersonia sp. MBC 735. The sequence continues at coordinate 20,075 of JARJRV010000017.1, read as the reverse complement.
AATCAATGTTCTCTGCCCTGGAGTCGAAAGAGTCAAATGTCAAGAAGAGTCCAATAAACGTGTTCTTGTGGCCACGGATGAGTCTCTGAGATACGCTTTTCCAGTTTTCGTAGCTACGGACCATAGACTTACTATGTCCGAGAAGCGAAGTCACATCGTCAATCCGGTTAGACACTGCATAACGGTAGAAGACTAGAGGGGAAAAGTCTAGAGCTTCGGATGCAGCCTCCACGGCGTCAAGATGATGGCGAATTTTGCTAAGCAGACTCCCCATTGCGAGATGAGAGGACTTCTGTATCGATGACGAAGCTTTGGCCGGCATCTCTTGGTCATGACTTCTGATCAACTGGACTGGCCGAATAGATCTTGAGCGTCTATCTGCGCTTTCATTGCTTGAACCCAAGACGACAAACCTTCTGAAATGTCGGTTGTGTAGCAAGGTCCAAAAGCCAAACCAGTTCACCAGGCTTTGTTCATCGTTGCCATCTATCATTTCGGGCGCATAAATGAAGGGCCCGTCGACCGGATCATCAGTTCCTTCGAGTTTTCGAAGAAGGTTCAAGCATTTGAGCAGTGCTCCTGTGGCAGAAACCCCTTGACGTTCACCGATTCCAGAATGAGATTGCGTTTTAACGGACTCTCCCTTCTCGATTGCCAGGTCAAGCAACCATTTTTGTATTCCGCAGCAGAATGCTAGCTTTCCTAAACGATATGTCTTAGAACGAGGAGTGTAATTCTGCCAAAAGAACTTCACAAAATTGTAGGCCTGTTCTGGTTGGGAAACAAGAAAACTCGGCGTCAATAGTAGGACGATACCGGGCTGATACATCCGTTGCAGTTGATAGTCTTGATAGTCTTCATCGTCTTCATCCGAATCAGGTCCTTTTTTAAGTTCTCGGGATTGGGTAAACAACCAAAAATCCGTTTTGGCGGATCGCTCATGCAAAACATCCGCAAAATTTGGAATTGAGCGAACAGTCAAAACGGCGTCTTCATGGAGAATGATGGTCCCTCGGGCATGTCGGGCATGCAACAGAAACTTGGACCATTGTCCCGGGAAAACGCTGCAGCCAACCTTGTACTCTGGATTTGCCCTTCGCAAGCAATCAGTTATCATCTTGGCCTCCTGGCAGACGTTTGGAGGAAAAATGAAGAAGAAATGCTGCAGAGTTCCAATATCTCGGTTTTTATTGAACAGCTTATTGAAAAGTCCACCACTGAACGAATTGAATGCGTTGAGCTTCTGCTCCTCACGGCAGATGACATGCTCAGGTGACAGCATTGATCTCTGATACCCATGGCCCAACAGAATAGCATACGTGAGCGTTGACAATCCTGATGCATCATCGTTTCCACAAGTGGCGACGACGGATCGCGTGGAAATCTCAGGGGCAAATATGGCTACGGAAAATTCTTCCAGGTGACAAGTAGCCGCCATGTGTCCAAGACGAAGACGCTCTTCTATCTGACATAATAATGTTGTATCAGCAGCTGCCGCCAGGACATTACCTTGGCAGACTCCTACTTGGCGAAGGGTTCCTTTTCCGGATTGCGACACAAGATCATGAGTTGAGCATATGTGGGCGAACGTCAGACGTGAGATTTTCTCAAACTTTGCCGTCCAGGGAAATTGTTCCTTTGACTTGCAGCCAGAAAATTCAAGTTCTGTGAACGCCTTTCCACTACTACCGAAGTGGCAACGCTTGACCACTTTGCCAGGAGTCTGTGAGTTGGCGTCGCAATGGGTACCAAGTGGTCCATGATCCGCAGTTGCAAGATCGGAGAACGGCAGAATATTTTGCTCGAGAACATGGTCCTCTTCTTGATCAGCGACGAACAGGCTCTCCGAATCTTCTTTCGACAGGTCGCGCGAGTCGTTTTCGCTGTCCGCCCAGTGAACCCTCTTCCTTGACTTCGGGACACGCGGGGAAGCAGAAGATGAGACAGCATGAGTTGATTGTCCTTTCACATATAGCTTATCTTCTTCGCTGCATTCCGCTGCAAATTTCACTGACTTGGAAATCGGCTGCAATTGCATAAGTGGATGAAGGCGGTTCGGAGGAGTGATTCCCTCCTTATCCCTCGATGCTTTCTCGAGAAGCCTCCTTTTGCGGTGATTGAAAAGTTGGGGTTCTTGGCTTGCGTCAGAAGCTGCATCCAGCAAAGTTCGCCTTCTTTTCCACGTTTTGCCCCCGATAAAGACATTCGTCGTTGAAGTTTTCGCAGATGTTTTATGGCGACTCGTTGAGATATTGCGCCTTTTCGCACTGGTCACGAGCTTGGCATGTTCCTGAGCCGTATCAATGATATTCCTTGTGACATGCTTGGACTTGGATGGGACCGGTCTGTTTGAGGGCGCCGATGGAAGTCCGCTAACTTTTGCGGTATTCAAGCGTACAGAACCATCACGCTCTGTCTGGCTCTGCACGGCAGCATCTTTCGACTGGCTCGCGACGACTTGCAACTCCCGAGGCTCCTCGTGGCTGGAATATTCCGATATTTCTGCAGCAGAAGAGCAGGTGGCATGCATTGAGACAGCTTCTGTGTCTTGCGCAGTGGCAATACTTGCTTTCGTTCTCCCCAGAAGATCTGAATTGTCCAGACTCGTGTTATCGTCCTCGCCTGAATTCCAATGGCACTCGTTGCTGTCTCCGGCCTCAATCACAGCATCTTCAGGCACGTGCGGGATGCTATTGATCCATTCCTGCAAAGAACATCCTAGCGGCCGCGGCCTCTGACCCGAGCGCTCTCGTTTCTTGTTTTTGGACTCCAGTTCTTCGTACTTCGCGCGGATAACATCAATCGCGGCGGATCGCCAAGTACCGAGATCAAAGTCTGAAACTGTGGTCCGACCTGATTTTCGCACAAGAGCTCTCCAATCGTGTAGAAGCCCTTTGGTCAGGTTCTCTGCCGGTTCCCATGTGGCATCTCCCAGTCGATAGCCTTCCCATTCTATCAGATATCTCGTCTGCCCCTCGATTTCTTTTTGCGCGAGTATCCTCTTGACTGGCCACTCCGCCTGTGAGTCAGACTCCTCTGAGGTTGTCGATGCGGATAAGCCGCCATCACAATCCCTCCTGTCCATTTGCGTTTCCATGAAGGGCGAATTTTGTACCGAGGGCCAAGCCTGTCCGTGAAAATTCACTGTTGGCGGGATTGATGAGAGATGAAGTCCTTCGACATCGACGAGACCTATTTATTCCAACCTCCCAAGATGGTGGCTGATCATTGAACTCCGCCCTGATTAGCTTCAGTGTGCGATGTATCAGTCATCGTAAATTGGACGGACTTTAGTGTTCTAGGTCCTGAGTTTTTTCAGATTGCGTTCATAGACAGTCGAGGATCGTTTTGATCACAGACGGTCGAAATTTCCTTCGTGACACGCAACCGTGTGCTCGAAAATGAAGGTACTACTGTCGTTCAGCATAAGATCATAAAAGCGGGTCAGTGCTTGTGTTGTGATACGCACACAAGAATTCCGACGGGATATTACTCGAACATGTTTTTCGCTTGAACAGTGCAACAGCCGCATCAACTCCCATCACGGATAAAAGCATTGAGGTAAAGAAATATGTGGTTCGTAAAGTGAGGGTCGGCTCAACCGGAGACTATCGGTCGAGCTGAATTCAGTGATCCGGTACATGAGAATATGGCTTGCTCGTCTTACCCTGTGATGGCAGGTGCGAACAAGGTAGCCCTATGATTGATGGGTTGGAGATCAAATAACCTGATGAAGAGTGCAGCAATTACGGCCGAGATGACAATGGTCAGCATCGAACAGGGTGTATGAGCATCTTGTGCCATATTGCAGCATTTCATCAGATCCTGACCATTTGAAGTCGCCGACGACTCAGCGGTGCGCTTCACGTTGTTCTTCAATCCCGCATTATCGCCCGCAAATCCGGGGATGTTGCTCCACACAGGAACACCTGCGCCGCCAGGCAGTGAAGGATTACAGGCAGAAATCACCCTGGGTACTTGAGATGTATGGTCAAGTCGGGAGAGGTTGTGTCGTATATGGTCTCAGGATGACATTGACAGATAGGTAGTCGCCAGGAGCACCACCCCTCAATCGCGCCGATCGCTCTATTTGCGCCCTGTGTCGATAAGGGACGGGACCGTGCCCTGTAGGCCTGGCAGTACAGTGGGTTATACTCACCTGACAGTGGGGTCTACGCATTCCCTCGCCCCGCTCCCCTCTGTCTAGCGGTCCCGTCGTTGGTTGTTAGAAGTAGTAGTAAGCACGCCTCCAGCCCCATTGAGTACGAGCACAAGCCTCAACCAAAGTCAGACCTGAAGGCTGACATGCCGAGCCTTAGGCCCTGCGCCTCGACAGTCACACTGCAACTTCCTCCTCCACATCTGCATCCACCACAGCTGGCCGGACACCTATCATTTCCTGACGACTACGCGACATCATCACCAACGACAATCGTACGCGCGCCTCACTTACCAACTGATCGAGCGCATCAGATTTACTGACGCCATGGCCAACGACGAGTATGATGTATGAAACCCTCCAAATCTTCCCCACCTCTCAGAAATGCGCGCGTGACCGCTGACGATGGGGTTCTGCGATACCCTGAAAACAGTTTCTCTTCAAAGGTAGCGCTGCGATGTCCGCATTGATAGATTCCAAACAAGGAACGCCCTTGCGAGAAATAGCTGCTGACTGAGAGGTACCCAGTTGTTTTGATTGGAGACTCTGGTGTTGGAAAGTCCAACCTTCTTAGCCGGTTTACGCGAAATGAGTTCAACTTAGACTCCAAGTCAACTATTGGCGTCGAATTCGCCACACGATCAATCCAAGTCGACTCCAAGACCATAAAGGCACAAATCTGGGACACTGCGGGGCAGGAGCGGTACCGAGCCATCACCTCTGCGTATTATCGAGGCGCTGTTGGCGCCTTGCTTGTCTACGACATCAGCAAACACCAAACATACGAGAACGTTACTCGGTGGCTGAAGGAGCTGCGAGATCATGCCGACGCCAATATTGTCATCATGCTGGTCGGAAACAAAAGCGATTTGAGACATCTGCGAGCCGTTCCCACTGAGGAAGCCAAGTCCTTTGCAAGTATGTTTGGCATCTTGAGGCCCTCAGACAGAACAAGTCTGGGAGAAAAGCCAGCTAATTTTGTCATCCTACAGGTGACAATCATTTGTCATTCATTGAGACTTCAGCATTAGACGCCAGCAATGTCGAGCTCGCCTTCCAGAACATCCTTACGGGTACATCTGCATTTGCACTACTCCGTAATAAAGGTTATTGCTAACGCCCATTGTGCGGACAGAAATTTACCGAATCGTCTCCAGCAAGGCTCTTGATAGTGGTGACGGCACGCAAGCCACTATCGGTGCTGGCACCAACATCTCTCTTAGCAAGGCTGCTGATGACGAATCCTCCAAGAGCGGCAAGTGCTGCTAAGCTGCGAAGGGTGACTTCTTGCAAGACAGCCAGGCTGCAGCTATTGGGAGTGGAATGTTCATGTCACGGTCCGGGCTCACTTGTCAAAGCATGGACAAAATGGTGTGGCGTGGGTGGATGGCGAGGGTTATCTGTGTCACGTCTTTGTCGACAATCACAAGGCGGGAGCGCGCACACTTGGTTCTGGTCCTATGTTATGATGACGGTATGTTACTGGTGCTTTGAAGAGCCCTAGGGGCCCGACGTTTCTCCTTACGTGTCGTGGTACAATGATTCCGGAATATCAGGAGGTTTCCAGACTTAATTATACGATTGTATTTCGCCTATGTCCGAGCGCAAATGTGCGATATTTGATTGTATTCATCCTCTACTACTTTGTATTATTGCGCAGGTCTTTTTTTGAAATAAGGGACACAAAGTCAATCGATGACAGGGAACATTGCTGCCGTGCTTTTGCATTCGTGCCTCCCACGAACCTCTTGGCTTTCCAAGGGGCTGCGATGCCAAGATGAAACAAGTTTGGTCCGTCCAGGTGACCAAGCGACGCCGCAGTCGCGAGCAAAGTGACAATCGGCGGGCTTGCACGTGCATTGGGCCCACCCACATGGAACAGCATGTTGCCAGCTAGGATTATCCCCAGCGCGCCGGGGATTCGGCATTATCGATAAGGAAACTGCGTGTTTTGAAATTTTCTAAAGTCGCCGCGCACCACTTACGAACAGCTACGGCCGCACCTCAACTTCAACCAGGAAATGGCGGCGATATACAAATCTCTTTCGAAGGGTGATGCACCAAAGACGGAATCAGCCAAGCATGCCAAAGGTAGCAGGCAAAGGGTGCTGATTCTTTCATCTCGAGGTGTCACGTACAGGTGCGCGCTCCAGGCTGTTTGTGTCCCGCTCTGATTTTTTTGTTCGCTGGCGCATTTCTGATCATGTCTTTCATGCAGGCACCGACATTTACTCAATGATCTTGCATCGATGCTACCGCACGGACGCAAAGATGTCAAATTCGATTCCAAGTCCCGATTGGTCGAATTGAATGAGCTTGCAGAGCTGTATAATTGCAACAATGTGCTCTTCTTTGAGGCTAGGAAAGGGAAGGATCTGTACCTTTGGCTAAGCAAGGTTCCCAATGGCCCAACGATCAAGTTTCATCTTCAAAACTGTGCGTCAGTCAAAACTGCATGTTGAATGGGCCGTGACTAATTTCTTGGGAATAGTCCACACCATGGAAGAACTTCATTTCACTGGAAACTGCCTGAAAGGGTCCCGGCCCATTCTGTCCTTCGACGGCGCGTTCGACGAGAAACCACACTTGCAAGTAATCAAACAGGTCTTTCTCGACGTCTTTGGCGTTCCTCAGGGAGCAAGAAAATCCAAACCGTTTATCGACCATGTAATGGGTTTCAGTGTGGCCGACGGCAAGATCTGGGTTCGCAATTATCAAATCAGCGAAGAGGAGGGTGCATCGGGCAGGTCCAACAAAGGCGAAGAAGATGAGAAGAGACCGAAAAGCACGTCAACCAAAGCTGCTCTGAACACGGAGATCAAACTCATCGAGATTGGGCCTCGCTTTGTTCTGACGCCGATAGTCATCCAAAATGGGTCTTTTGGGGGCGAAATAATCTACGCAAACCGCGAATTTGTTTCACCAAATCAGGTTCGCTCAGACATTCGCAAAGCGAAGTCATCGAGGCACAACGCTAGAGCAGAGCAAACTGTTGGGAGACTGTCGAAAAAAGCAGAATTAGGATTGCGCTCCAATGGTGGCTCCAAGCCGGTCAAGCCCGCGCTTGATCATAAGTCTGTTTTTGCATGATAGTTAGATCTAGTGCTGAAGGGACAAGAATTTGGCAACAAGGTGCACTCGAATTTTGCGATACGTAAAGCTTTGCTACGCCTTGCTTGCTGAGGGCAGCCAATAAGTTCGAGGGACGTTGTTATCTGCCAGTGACGACATCAGAGAATAATGCTGAGCACACGGGCATGGATCTGACGTCATAATAACGCTCGTTAAATGAGGATGATTGAGCACAATCAGTGAAGAGGGACGGAGTATCTGAAGGACACTCGCTGACTGACAAGAAATAACAACCTAATTGGGAGTATTCAGACCACAACTTACAATGTGTACCGATAATTATAGGTTGTTACGTGTTGTCGTTACTTGCCTGCTACTGAGCACCTTTGATGGTCACCCTAACACTACGCTCTGTTCAGCCCCGGACCGTAATTCTAGTGTGAGAGAATGGACAAGACCAGCTGCTGCGGACACAGAGGGAGGAAATCAGGCAGGGCATTGAGTCACGCAGATACCCCGCGCTTTGCACGAGGCATTGCGATACTGGATTAGGGATTCATGATTACGATCTATGTGCGTGTATATGAAATAAGAGTACGTGTTGTTTCCCAATGCCGTGTTAATTCATGATAAGGGCTCGTGATATGGCAACCGCTTCGCCTTTGCGGCGGCTTTAGTTGGCGTAGGCTATGTTAGGCCTGGACGCCTAATAATAAATGATGGGCTGTATTTCTAATGCTAGTAATCTTATTAGAAGAAAACATCTGACCCTGTGAACGTAATATTGCGACTTCGCGACTTTAATAAGATGGCTTTTCGTTGATTGCGATCCGGAGCCAGGCAGGGTCCATGTCTAAATGCGCGAAATAGGATCTGTCTCACGATAGTGACTCACCCAGAGTATTCACTTGGCTCGAGCTTCCCAGCGTCACCCGCCTTTGACTAGCACTGCTTTTTTTCCCTCGAACAGCCCCAGCAGCCATCAGCATCGCTTTCTGGCTCGAAGGAGCCGGCTAGACAGAATGATGAGTGAGTGGAGCGGATGAAGGAGCGGTAAGTCTAGCCATGCCGTACGTCGCAAGGGGTAGCATAGAAAAGGTGTCTCGGCCCCAGCCGTGTTGATTTACTAGCGATGGACACGATAATTTCGATCAAAAGTCTGGGCTGGCTAGCCATGCATTTCATACTAGTTCATGCTAATGTATAATTGGTGGTCAAACTACGAAATGCAGACCCTGACAGAAGTTTGTGAGCAGGTGACCTTTAGTTACTCGCGGTCTCTGTTTTATAGGAACTTACTATTTGATCGTTATGGCTGTTAAGGGAAGTGTAAGAGGGAACAGACGGCACAATGGCGATGCCCCCTGGACGTGGATATCGTGGTCTCTTTCACAGAGATGGCTTAGGCGCGCAGTCGAACAAAAGTGTTGGAGCGAGTTTGATTCTTGGCGATAGATCAAAGCGCTAATGTGAGTAATTGGGGAAACTGGCGGTCAAGTGCTCTGACGATCGCACACAGTCTATATGGATCCGAACTCAGCCAATAGATGAAGTGCAACTAGATCGCCCTTGCATCACTTCAGCCTTCCTTGCATCACTTTGGTCTTCCTTGCATTACCTTGACCTTCCTTGCCCGCAACAAAAAGTCTCATTTAGGCAAAACCAGCCAGATAGCAACGCGTTGAGATTATGCTCCTGCATGAAAGCAAAAACGTATCACAGCATAAGACCGGACGACTTGAGAGGACACTTGGAAGCAGGCGGATACGAATAAAGGAGAAGCAAAGGGTTTTCCTAGCCAACTCCAGAAGACCCAGAAAGCTGCCAGATTTCTTCTCACCCAAAACTTAGTTTGCTCTCTCGTGAGAGAGCACGTCCGTCATGGCCATGGACAGCGCTGAGCAGAGAACAGACCTTAATGATATGAATAGTCCGGAGCGTCTTCGGTATTTTCGCGTCGTTGATCAATTGCGTGGCTTTGGGATCAATGAGGAGCTCCCGCTTCCGCAAGTAAGTTATCTTCCCTGGTGGTTTCATTTTGGCCCAGAGAGAAATTCTCTCAGTGAGAAACCCAGGATCAATGGAGAGACTGCCTCTTTGAGAATAGGACAACCCTGATATTAACGTTTCAGATTGTCGTTGTGGGAGATCAATCCAGTGGCAAATCCTCTCTACTCGAGGGTCTCACTGGTCTGTCCTTCCCGATCGCCTCAGAGCTTTGCACCCGTTTCGCCACGCAGATCGTTCTGCAGCGAGTGCCCAGTGACAAAACTCTGGTCAAGGCTTCCATCGTTCCTGGACTATCCTGTGTCGATGATGAGGCCCGGAAGAAGAAGCTGCTGAAACTTGATATACAGATGGACGCGATGGAGCTGGGTAACACAAAGTTTACCTGGCTTCTCGATGAGGTATACCACTTGTTCTGTTATAGATTCAGAAAGCCATTCAAGTGGTGACCATAATGTTTGCTGCAGGCCGCGGAGTACATGGGTCTGCTGAACTCATCTGATGACGACCCCAGCAAGTCAGCAAAGCGTTTCTCAGACGACATACTGCGCATTGAAATTTCGGGACCAGATCAACATCATTTGAGTGTGGTTGACATACCTGGACTTTTCCATAGTACGTCGCGTCCTTTCCTGCTCTTTCTGGCTTCACTTTTTTTGGATGCCTGTGCCACGACTGATGTCCCTCCTTTCCAAGATCCTACGAAATACCAAACTCGAGAAGATTTGGCGTTGATACGGAGGCTTATCGAGACGTACACAACGGATGCAAGAACAATAATCTTGTGGGTTTCGCGTGATCACAGGACGACGGAGGGTTCACTGATGCACGTTGCAGAGCCGTCATGGATGCGCGCAATCATTTGGCCAATCAGGAAGTCTTCAAGATGGCCCGCGCGGCTGATCCGGCCGGAAGTCGAACCGTTGGCATCATCACCAAGTGCGACGCGCTCCAGCCAGGAGATGAAGCGGGGGTACGTATCATGCCTTTTGCCCCTTCCCTTGTTCCCTTGGGAGAAAAGTGATGTTAGTATCTCCGGCAATCTGACAAGCTTTGCATTACATTTGGAACTGCGCAGGTTTTGGAGATTGCTCAAAATCGCGTCGAGCTTCTCCAGCACGGCTGGTTTGTCGTACGTAATCGTTCGACTAAGGAGATACAGGATGGTTTCACCATCGCGCAACGACACACAAAAGAGAGACAGTTCTTCCAGACCACGCCCTGGAACCAGATCTCTAAGGACAGGGTGGGCGTCGAGGCCTTAAAGCCTTTTCTTGGCCAACTGCTCTACGAACACATCCGCCGTGAGTTCCCCGCCATGATCAAGGAGATTGAAGAACTATACAGAGGAACTCGGCGAAAGTTGGAAGCACTGGGCTCGTCTCGCCAGACCGCAGCGGAGCAGCGTCAATATCTGATGCGCATGGCAAACCTGTCGCGGTATATAAGGGTTACTAAGCACGTCAATTAAAGGCCAGTCATGGCTGCGCCATTTTTGACGTGACAGTTATGAGCCCGGGAGGTGTCACACCTGCACCTGCAACTTCCACTGCCTGCTAGTTCGATTCCCACTAGTGACCACTATAGTGATCGGGCCATCCAACCTATGCTAATGCGGTTAAATGAGCAGTATCTATGCCTAGGTAGAGGTAGTCCGTACACATGAGCTTAGGTAGTTCTAGGTGCTCTGTATAGCACTAGAACTAGGGGGTGTGTCGCGGTATATAAGGGTTACTAAGCACGTCAATTAAAGGCCAGTCATGGCTGCGCCATTTTTGACGTGACAAAACCGCTACCAACGAAACGTGGAGAATGCGCTCCAGGGTAACTACGCGGCCGACCTGGACGTCAAAAGCAACTTGAAGCTGAGAATGCATCTGCGCGACCTTGCGGACCAATTCGAGGAGACAATTCGTCTTCGCGGGCATACCGTTGCGTTTCAAACTGGAAGTGGAACCCGCGATAATGATTTTATGAGTCACGAACTCGATAATGGCGACAACGTGGATATCATGCTTTGGATTCGACAAAGGTACAGATGTGCGCGGGGCGCAGAACTGCCCGGCGCAATCAATCCGACCTTGCCAGCGAACTTGTTTCAACAGCAAACGGCGGCGTGGGAGACCATCGCGAATAATTATCTCGAAAAGGTATTTCGTCTCACAAGAGACTATGTGCGACTAGAAGTCCTTCGCACGGAAGAGGACAAGACGATCCGCGCTTCTCTAGAATCCCTTATTCTCTCACGCATGGACTCTACGGAGGATTCCGCGCGCCGCCGCCTACGAAATTTGCTTGGCGATGAGCGCGGGGACACGCTCCAGACCGTGAACCACTACTACGCTGAGACACTGGACCAAATTCGTCGTGAGCGCGTGATGGCTCAATTGCAAGCCGCAGGACTCCATGACGAGACGGTGACAAAAAATGCTACTCTTTCAGGCGTTCTTCAGCATGTGAATCTCAGCAACGAGGATCAGGCCATTATTGACATCCACGATTTTTTGCTGTCCTACTATAAGGTAGCTATAAAGCGTTTCCAGGATTACGTCGTTATATCTGTGGTTGAAAGAATGTTTGGCCCCGATACAGCTCTAAGATTCTTCTCTTCCGAATATGTGGGGGGAATGGAGAATGCCCAGCTGGCGGAGATGGCGGCGGAGAACTATGTGACGTCTTCCGCGAGGGCTGACCTCCAGGGCCGATGTGAGAGGTACCGTGAGGCGCTTTGCGTGGCAAAGAGCTTAGGGTAAAAGGACAGACCAGTGAGACCTTCAAGTGGGGATGATTTGTCACTGATTTGATCTCCCACAACGACAATCTGAAACGTTAATATCAGGGTTGTCTTACTCCGGAGATTGCGGTCTTTCTATTATCATTTTTTCCTGGCTTTTGATCGCTAAAAAGACTTCGAGAGAAACCCCGAAACCAGCCGCGAGCGAAGATGACTTGCCTGCGGAAGTAGAGCCTGCGAAAGTATAAGCTCCTTGTTGATGCTAATGCCACGCAAGTGATCAATGACGCGGAAATACCGAAGAAGCTCCGGACCACCCATCCGTCACGGCATGTTGTCCGCTGGACCCTTAAAGCAAATAAAATTCTGGAGGGAAAAATCAGGCAACTTCGTTACCCGTCTTGGGTTTCTAGAGAAAGTGAATTAGAGACTCATCAAGTAACGCCTTCTCCATTTTATTCATCATAGCCAGACTGTTTTCGAGTGCTTTCTTCAGTTTTCCGGCATTGTGTCGTGACGCGTTTATTGTGCCGTGACGCGTTCTCGCAAGGGCGCAATCTCAATGTGTGGCTATCTGTATACCACCGATAAGACTTTCCGTCGCGGGCCTATCACTGTACAGAAAGGACAAAGAGAAGACTGTAATAGTACAAGGGAGACCAGAGTGACACAATGGATATCAAGGTGCACTCCACTCTAGCAACTACATATATCTAGTAGATCTCTCGTACGGAGTTGACGACTGGTGGTTCTGAAAGCAGTTGACCACCAGCCGCCAAATTGAAAGATTTCTTCTCGTCGACGTTGCCTCTCAGGGGATCCGCGTGCAAAGCCTATGACACAGGCGCTTGATCCATCGTGAACAGGTGTTGTTACGATAGAAGCGGCTGAACCTGGAAGGCAGTGATATGTCTCGTAGCGCTGATGGCTTCCTTAGCAAGATCAAACGCCTGGATGACGCCTGCTTATGAACGAACATGGCCTTTTCGCGAAGCTTGACTTTATACGCCACGCATGCTTTCTGTCACGAATATACCGACACAGACGTGGTGCAGAATTAATACTGTTTGTTTCCTAGGATATACTGAAGGCAATGACGAACGTAGCGAGGAAGTCGGCAACGGCGCTCAGTAGAATAGATAGCCTCCCGGTGACGACCTCTAGAACCGGTGGCCGCTTCCAATAAATGTGTGTGGTTAATCGCCCGCTTCGGGCAGATCGAGACAACGTCACGGTCTGGTGCACAACTTGATGAGCGTTTTCTACTGCAATCCCTGTAAAAGAATGCATTTACTAATTTGGGCGGAGGCGTCTCGCGTGACCCAACTTAGATGTATATCGCTTTTTCGGCCCTCTCGCATCTGGGGATTTCCGGCACATCCAGTGTCCAATGTAGATACAGCCTATACCAGTATCAGGTAGGATTCTGTTTCTGGGTCCACTTAGCCGGAATAGCTTGTCGCGTAGCTGAGAAGGTGATGCGTCCTTCAATCACTGTTCGTCGGTGAATCAGGCGTGAATTACTTACCCAAAAGGCACGTGCCGCAGAACAGAAATGCCAATGAAGGAGACACCAGAGAATTCGCAGCCAATGTGCCTTTGGGTCACGGTCGCATATTTTTCGGATTACGATGATCCGATTGCCGTGATATCAGCTGCGAAGGTATTGAAATGAGCAATGTTAAGCCCTCAAGTCTATTCACCTGACATTCTATACCCTTATGGAAGCTCCGAGGCCGTTCTGTCGTCGGATGTTCGCGCCATCATCGTAGTCCTCAATAATGATGCGAGTTCTTATTAATAACAATGTAAATATATTCGAGGATGCTGAGTCAGATGCGGCTCAGTGTTGGAAGAACTAATTTTCCGTGATCTGTCCACTTGCCGCACTCCACAGAGCAATAGGCCTACCTCCTGCAACACAGTTCACTAGATCGTCAAACAACCCTGGCGCGATCATATGAGGCTCAAATCCCATTCCCGACGAAGCGATTGCCGAAATCACTTCTCCCGAATACAAGGAACTCTATCTGAAAGCGGAGGAGAGACGAAACCAAGAAGAAAGAAGGAGACGACAAGCCGAATATCGCAACCAGCACACCTGTTTGACAGAGCTTCTGCAGCTGTGCCACTATCATCTGTCCTGTCAATTGAGAGTCGAGACACCATCGCGTGCAACCTCTGGCAGGATACCTCTCCCTAAGGGAAAGTTCTGCCCAACTCGGTTGGAACAGTGGACCGACTGCCCAGAGCAGCTGCTCAGGATCTATAAGTCTGTCTGCCAATATCTTCAGCCAGATGAAGGTCTTGCGCCACGCTTGTTTTCATCTGTGCCAGAGCTTGAAGGACTCGGCCGTCGATTTGCCCGGAGACCCCTTAGCAGCGAGCGAGATCTCGAGCACTACGAGCGTTTTGGGGTGGAAGAACATGTCCATGATATTATAACCGAATTATGCAAAATACAAGCGGCACGCGACGAGTTTTGCCTAGGTGACGGAGTCTACTTTAGTAGTCATGCGAATTCTTTGAGCGAAGACGAAGACCTCGAGGCGAACATGAGCCAACCATCAAGCGTAGCTCGACCACGTCCAGTTGCATCCACCGCATTGACAGCAACACAAATACCCTTCTAACGACCATGGAATATGAGCCACCTCATAAGCTGCGTGAAATTGTTTGCAGAGAATGTCACTCCACCATTCAATAGACTAATAGAGAATGCTTGAGTAGATTAAGACGTCCCAAAACACTTGCTAATGCCTCGTGGCCTCCGTCTTTCTCCACGGCCCCAAGAACAGCCATAGTAACGGTTACTAGCATGCTAGGTGAAATAATTAAAGTCCCTCGATTAAGAACAATGCAAGAACCAAGGCCAAGCCTTTTCCCGGCTCTAGAGAGGTTTTTATTGGATAAGAGATCATTTCTAAGTGTTGACCAGCAGCCTAGAAGACTCCGAGTTAGCTTGACTAATTTATTATATTAAAGACTCTCGCGCAATAGCTAGCGGGCCTGCCAACCTTTGTCTAGATCTTCATCCAGCCAAATTTGGCATAGGTAATGATTTATTGCTGCATTGCCATAGATAGCTAGGCGATCATTCTTAGGCAATTGCTGATAAGTGCCATTCTCTGTATACAAGGCGCAGGCGTCGCCAGCAGCGTTGATGGCTTCGGCGCATAGGACGCTGGATCTGAAGGTATAGCCAATGATCCGCTCGCACCGTCGTACTTTATCGCCAAAACGAGTGACAAAGTCCATGTTGAACCACAGGCTTGCAACGATTAGAACGTTTTTAATTGAATAAATATAATGTTAAAGCGCGCTTTACGTGACTTAGGGTAGTAGATATTAACCTAATAGCAATTAGAGCGAGGGAATTTATAAGATAAACCTTAGGTGCTTCTAAATTGCGGAAGATTTAGGACCAGGTGTCGCGACTTAAAACCAGGGGGGTGTGTTATGCAAAGCAAGGCAACTCCTTTAAGATCATAGGAATCCGCCCATTCCTTTCGAACTGTTACGCCGCAAAATAGGTCAGACCCGACACGATCGGTCCGACAGGACGCAGGATGGATTCAACGTATAAAAGGGCAAATTCGCCCAACCAGATAGCAGAGGGAAACAACTACATATCTTTTACACAACACATTTGATATTAACATGAATTCCACTTGACTGTGACAAATCCACCAGAAAAGGAGAAAGAACCAGCACGTAACACGAACGCTCCCTTCATAGGTGCAGCTATGTTGATGTGATTGCGCTGGAATGTGTTATATTTGGAGAGCTATGTATGTGATTGTTATTCCCTTAGACACCCCAGCCACCAGGTGAACATGTCTTTTAATTAATGTCTCACTTTGATCTCAACAAAATGCTCTGATCAATCGGATATTATCACTAGTCAATCTTAATGTTCATAATACCTTTATCTTCCTCTCACTCAATATTTGGTTCTGGATGTGAACATCGGCAATCCATTATTCTTCAACATGGCTAAAGATGTAAGAGCTGTGAGGGATCTCGAAGGAATCACTCACGGTCTTGAGAAGACTAGACTTGACGATCTTCCTTGTACGGACCTTGTCGACACGCCGGCAGCTGTTTCCACACTTGTGGATATTCTCTACAGACAAGCGATTACACCGCCGTCCATATACATTGATGTGGAAGGTGTCAATTTGTCTAGGCACGGATCTATATCTATCCTTCAGATTTATGTTCAAGACCGTACATATCTCGTCGATATACACATTTTACACGACAAAGCGTTCACAACATCTGGAACCTGCGACCACACCTTAAAAGACCTTTTGGAGTCTGACAGCATCCCAAAGGTCTTCTTTGACGTGCGCAATGACTCCGATGCGTTGTTTGAGCACTTCCAGGTTCGTCTTGCCGGGATCCAGGACTTGCAGCTAATGGAGCTTGCAACCCGCCGATTCAACAGAAGGTGTGTCAATGGGTTGTCTAAATGCATTGAGAACGACTGCCCTATGACTTTGAAGGAGAAAGTCATTTGGAAGCAGGTCAAAGAACAGGGAATCAGGTTGTTCACTCCGGAGAAAGGAGGGAGCTACGACATTTTCAACAAGCGTCCACTTCACGAGGAGATGAGGCTCTACTGTGAACAGGACGTCCAGTTCCTGCCTCGATTATGGTTGCATTACAACGCCAAATTGTCTGAGCGGTGGAGGTCGAGGGTAATAGAAACTTCGAAAGACAGGGTCATTTTGTCTCAAGCACCTTCTTACAATGGAAAAGGACGGCATAAGGCTTTAGCGCCAAGTGGTTGGATTAATTACTAATTCGGGTCGAATGCATCTTGAGTTAAGACCCTTAAAGTATACATCAGACTTGATCGTCAAAAGACGCGGTTTCGGACATAACAGACTTCTAGAGGCATCTGCTGCATACTCGCAGTGATGCATGGTGTAATTGCGCAGCGGGAGAGGCGGAGTTATCGCATCCAGTCTTGCAACAAGACCTCGTTTGCGATTTCTAGCAGTTAGTGGCTTGCTTACATGACATTTGAGTTTAGCCGATGATTTACTAGGAAAACAATCTGACCTTTCCACATGCTGAGAGACGGACCAACTAATTCTGCGATTTTATCGCCTCACTTTTCCCCAGACAGCCTCATGACCTGACTTGCATTCGAAATATTGCATACACGCATCAAGCCATATTGACGGTCGAAACATTTGAGTTGTTAAACGCATTTGGCTTTATTTGAATCCTGTCCTGCGATTGCAAGTCGAACCATAGGGCATGGCGACGTGCCCTCAGAAGCTATATAGAGGGGTCAACGAGGCCTGTTCGACCAACCTGATATGCTTCACCGATTTCGATCATCAGGTTGGTCATCCTTTTGGTTGAACGATCCCACTTTACTGTCTCCTTGGATACCTATCAACATCAAATCACCTGTCCAAATCGTGAGCAATCCATCAAGTTCATGTTTTGGGCAGATGTGGGTCTTGGGATCTTTCTGGTGGTGGTACGGGGCACGGAGTAATAGAACACCCAACTTACTTTACTTGGTCCGGCGCGGGAATCTCCGGGACTGGCGAAACTTACTCCTCCCACCGCCGCTAAAGCTTCAGTATGGGTGTTGCCGCCGCCATGTTTTCTCAATGGTCCACCGATGCGCCTGCAAGCACGGATCTGGATCCTGCTACAGTTTGAACGATACCTCTTCACGCATTTTCTGTTCTATATAAGATCCCAATGTCTGGGCCGCACGACAGGGGGCAGTTCGTTGTTTTCGTATGACCGCGAAGCCATTCCACGTCATGCATGCCACACCCTTTCTTTATCCTTTTCAACCTCTCCAGTTCTGATTCCATCAGAGCTATACATTTGACTCTGAGTAATTATCGGGTGGAAGAAAGCAGCTTGATTGTTCTCAAAGGTGATCGAAGGACAACATATCGTTCATGATAGATCACCTACCCATCGTTACCACACCCCCATCGAACTGCTCACGGAACAGCAAATTTGACCGATTTGAACCTGTCGCTGGTTCGCCATTCAATCCGACGGCTACGAGAGCACGTTCGCAAAGTCGCCTTTCTCGTTCATTGACCGTGTTTCGAATTTTGCTATCATTGCTAGTACGACAATCAGCTGAAAGTACTCTCTCCTCAAAGGTAGTGTACCGTCAGTAGCTTTCTTGAACCACAGATAAATCAGTCCCAGTCGTCGCAGCATGGCTGAACTGAAACACACGCCTGCTTTACTTGCAGGTCTGCCGGTCGAGATTCTGTTGGAAATCTACCAGCATTTAGACATATATGCTGCCATGGAGTTCTCGCTCACCAACAAGGAGTTTCACTGTTTTTTTCAGTGTCACAAGATTGACATTGTTCTCCCGATTCTTGCCCGGGATTTCGCACCTCTCGATGAGTTGCTACAAGTCTATACAGCTTCACGTCAGGACATCGACAATAAGAGACATTACAAACCACGGAAGGTCGTCTTTCACCGGTCCCTTGGTGATGGAACCTTGGTTTCGGGCGCCAAGATCTGCGCACTGATGACTGCCGACCGTGAACATGGCTCGAGGTCTTTCCAGTCGTACCTCAGGCGAAAGACGGCACAATGGCCTGAATGGGCATCAAAAAAGATCACTTTGACTGAGCATGATTTGAGCGGTCTCCTTAAATGCTGTCGGCTCGTGGACGAATGGGAGTCACTTTTTCCGCAGATGCGCTGGCATCATCAGCCGGAAGACTGTCGACTGCTCAGACCCCATGAGCGAATCAGATTTCGAAGAGCCTTGTATAGATGGTGGATGTATGGCATTCACTTTCATGAGGAGCCTCTCCGTCAGCGGCTAGGATACCCTGAGCCGCGCGTCGACGACGTGAGGACGAGTCAGATGCGATACCATTCGACAGCCGAATTGCTGGAACTCATGGACTTCCTAGAAACGATCAAAGATATCATCTTGCACTACATCTGCCCCAGGCTCGACCCAACTTCACATCTTCAAGTTTGTCATGACAATATCTTCTTCAGGAGCGCATCTTACTGACTAATTCCAGGCCTCATTACTCTCCCCGCCTGTTGGCATCGTGGCCAGGCCTCAGTCCTTAAGAAACAGCTGGAATGATCAAAGTCGCTGGGGCCGCATCGTCAAGACATACTCAAAATTGGGTCCGAAGGACCTATTGTATTACTTGAACAACATCGGTAATTATCCGCGAAGCCGGCTCATCGCCGATATTTGGATGCATCATCCTTTCTTCACGTTTAATCAGGACTCAATACAAGTGGCCATTCGATGTGCCCTCGATGAGCGCAAATGGTTGAATGAGGAAGTTGACTTGGCTGAGCACGGGATCGGAGGCATCGTTGATTTCGATGACGAGCGTGACAATAAGAGGGTCAGGAAGCAAGACGATGCTAGTCCTGACGGTTTGCTACCCAAAGGGTTGAGTTCGGTTCAGTCCCAATCGCAATACTCACCTTTAGGCGACGATGGATCATCGTTGGAAGACTTTCTGCGCTTCCCAGCTTCAAGATTACACGATTGGACGCTTCCGGCTTTGGAAGGTTCGGAGATAGGGGCTGGAATCTGACTCTCGGGCTGCTTGCAGGTGTTGGTGTAATGGCTGATGATCCGAGAAGGCTTCATGGTTTTGTTCACTTGACTTGGACATCTGAACTCTGTATTTCTGAAATACTCTCCGAGTTATGAAGTGGCAGAGAGCGGTCAGGTAGAGACTCGAGGTGACCGGCAGCGAATGTGCTTTGTGCCTTGATATCTCAAAATCTTCGATTATCTTGCGCCTTGATGTGTCTGATGCGCAAAATTGTTGAAATGTCTTTATGCGCGAGTCGCAAATTGTTACGTATCAGCAGCTGTGCTGTGGGTCTGGAAGCTTCCCAAGTCGGGGCTCTGCAGTGAGCGAGGCTGCCTAAAGTACTATACCACTTTGTGCGATCCTGCATGCTGAGCACAGAAGGGCACTTGCCTGGCCAGGTGTTTTACTGGGCAACACTCCCGCGAGATTGCACCCCGAACGCTCCCACCGCAGCCCACAACGGACAGCCAGTCCTTGCCAGGGCGCAGCAGCAGCCCCCCCCCCCCCCCCC
>JARJRV010000016.1:0-14738 GCA_030783925.1 Aschersonia sp. MBC 735 | reverse complement strand
CAGCCCCCCCCCCCCCCTTCCATTGAAGAAAGACCCGGTCGCTTCACACAGCGAAGCAACAGACCTCATCTCACCACTCCGTCACGCGGCCAACGCGCTTCGCGATATTCGCCTCGCATTGCGCGAGCCGACCATAATATCTTGTCCCAGACGCTTTGCGGGCTGGGCTGTCGCCTTCTCATACTGGCGCGAGGGATCCTTTGACTTCGTATTGGGTGCATCCAAATAAACAAGTTGCCCGACAATACACATAAATGTGAGTGCATCCAGATCCAGGCCTGTGCTGCATCCAGGCCTCCACTGGCCATCTTTATTTGCCCAGCTTCTTCGTATGAATATCCTTCGGCTCAGCCTCTACGCGTACGCACTGTACGGTTCAATCATCTTCAGTTCATGGCCTTTGCCGCAACGAAATAAATATAAAGATGCTTCGTTGCTGACGCCGATAAGTTACCAATGTGGTACAGCGACGAAATTGATTTACTGAACTCTCATTATCATTCAAAGTTCCCTCGGTATCTTGGATTATTCTGTTCAGGATAGACAGGCCGGCCGTTTATCCGGAGGGGAAATAAGAGTAGCCGCACCTGCTGATACTCGACTGGTCTGCGCCGGAAGATGGAGGTGGAAATAGAGGTTCAGCACATGGAAGGGGTGGAGCTAGCAAACGGTGCCATGCTTGAAACCCCGTCTCGCCCTGAAGCTGACGACGATTCTGTTTCTGATGCTGCGAGTTACGATGACAACAGTGCACCAGACGTCCAAGATCTAGCTTTGGAGCAACTCCGACGGCGAGGTCTTCTGCCTACAGGATGTTGCTACGATGATCGCATGAAACTCCACATGAACGCTGACTTCAGTCCGAACACCCATCATCCAGAAGATCCGAAGCGCATTCATGAGATCTTCAAGGCATTCAAGCGCGTTGGCTTGGTATACACAGGGCCCGAATCGGACTTGGCCAGAATCATCAAGGATTGTCCCACGCGCTACATGTGGAGGATTCCCGCTCGTCCTGCGACTCGTGAGGAGATCTGCCTCGCGCACTCCCCGGAACACATGACCTGGGTGGAGGACTTGGCCAAGCTGAGCGCAGCAGAGCTCAGGGAGCTCACGAAAAGATATGATCAGGGGCGCGAGTCTCTCTACGTTTCAAGCATGTCATATGCTGCAGCTTTATTGTCTGCCGGTGGCGCCATAGACATATGCAAAAATGTTACAGTCGGGCATGTCAAGAACGCCTTCGCAGTCATCAGGCCTCCAGGGCATCATGCCGAGTTCGATGCGGCCATGGGCTTTTGTTTTTTCAACAACGTTCCCATCGCCGTTCGTGTCTGCCAGCAGGACTATCCTGACATTTGTCGAAAGGTCCTCATTCTGGACTGGGACGTTCATCATGGCAACGGCATCCAGAATATCTTTTACGAGGATCCAAACGTGTTGTATATCTCGATTCACGTCTACCAAAATGGTCAATTTTATCCTGGCAAGCCGCCGAATGCCGAAACGCCGGATGGAGGCATGGAAAACTGCGGTTCTGGGCCTGGTTTGGGCAAAAACATCAATATTGGATGGCACGACCAGGGAATGGGCGATGGCGAGTACATGGCAGCTTTCCAGAAAATCGTCATGCCCATTGCCAAGGAATTCGACCCCGACCTGGTGGTCATCTCAGCTGGTTTCGATGCCGCCGATGGCGATGAACTTGGAGGTTGCTTCGTGACTCCTCCATGCTACGCACACATGACACATATGCTCATGTCCTTGGCCGAGGGTAAGGTGGCTGTGTGTCTCGAAGGGGGCTACAATCTGACTGCAATCTCGAATTCTGCCGTGGCTGTGGCAAGAACGCTTATGGGAGAGCCGCCGCCAAAGATGACCATACCAAAACTCAACAAAGAAGCCGCACGCACCCTTGCCAGGGCTCAAGCGTATCAGGCCCCCTACTGGGAGTGCATGCGGCCTGGTGTCGTCGACGTTCCTGCCATCCAAGTACTTGCAGGTACCCGTCTGCATGACGTGATACGGAACGCACAGAGACAAGTCTTGCAAGAAAAACACAGCATGGTTTCTCTGTATGTCCAGAGGGAAAAGCTCTACAAGTCATTCGAAAACCAAGTCCTTGTTACTCCCTTGCTACACAGCTCGAAGAGTATTCTCGTTATTATCCATGATTCGTAAGATATTCTCCCTCCATGCTGCGCGAGCACGCGGATCAAAAAGTTCCATCGTTGACATGGACCAGCCCCCAATTACTAGCGCAGCCGGATGCCATTGACTCGTCCCTGGAACCACACAATGCCTGGGTGGTACGTCTGCGCCATCTCAGAGGATGCTGCGCACGCTAATGATTAGATATAGGTTGATGGCGTTACCCAATACATCGACTGGGCAGTCGGTAATAAGTTTGGCATTATGGATGTCAATGTCCCGGCCTACATCACGAATGAAGAGGTTTGGCGAAGTCTCTCATCTCGCCCTTCAACAAGGTATTAACGATGGAATCAGGACACGGACGCTTTTCTACCAGGATACAGAGAAAGGGCATTACAGGAGCAGATTCGACATCTGGTCTGTTATTTGTGGGACAACTATCTCCAGCTGTACGAAACAGACGAAATCTTCCTTATGGGGGTAGGCAATGCCTATTTGGGGGTCAAAGTTCTCTTGATCAACCGAGGTAAGAGATGTTTCGGCGCTGAACTCTGCCATCGTGCGGCTAACTCCCCAAGACTGCAAATCTAAAATAAGCGGGATCGTCAATTTTGTCACGGGGAATCTGCGGCCGGTCAAGTCAGACATTGACCCAGACTTGTCGTCATGGTACAAGGAGAATTCGAAAGTCTACGTAGCCAACGATCATGCCTGTTGGTCAGACCATGACTTGACTAAAAAGGTGCAGAAGCGAAGATTCGGCACAGTTGTTCGAAGTCCCGAATTAGGTCTGAACAAGATGATGCGAGAGCATGCGGAGGAGGCGCAGGAGTGGATGCTCTCGCGTGTGTTGCCAATGGTCAGAGGAGGCGACACGACGGAGGACGAAGATCCGTCAACCTTCGGAATGACTTGAGCAGTTTGAGTTGTTTGTTTACTGTACGCCACGAGGCTGCTGCCTACTTGTGCGCCGCCGATGGACACCCCCCCCCTTTTGTTATCCATCTGTCCCGACACGCATGGTATCAGTAGAACTAGACTTTGTGGCTGTTTTCTATTTTCTCTTTAGATAGAGCTCAATACCCTCTCTGTCGAAACATGCAGCGCACTGCCAACACGTTGACTTGTTCCTTCCTACCGAGCTGAATACATAGGGTTCGCTGTCACAGTGTCAGAAGCAGAGGTGACGTAAGCGCACTGTACCGTGCCATAAACAGTCGCAGCTAGCTTTTTCAACAGCAAGCCCAGCAAATCTACATACCAGCCGTCACTACTTGGAAGCTGCACCGACCGGATCTCTGCTCTGATCTGAGTACTCCGTCTTCCTTCCCTTCTCTCTCTCTCTCTCCCAAGCCGATTCACCTCGACATGGATCGCGATAGAGATCCACGGGGCCGGAGGTATGCTCCTTTCATTTTCCCTTCGGCATTTCATCAGCGTCCACGCTTGCATTGCAGAACTTAGCTATCGTGCAGGTAGAGGGAGAATCACTGACACACTTGTTGCAGGTATGACGACGGTGAGGTCGTTAGGTACGGTGCTGGCGAGTCCTGGAGGCCTACTCCGAGGACTGGGCCTGGTGCAGACCGATCACCTCGAAGATCGAGAAGTCCGATGAGAGAAAGAATGCGAAGTCCGCGCGCCAGGAGCCCACGTCCGAGAAGTCCAATCATTCCGTCATCGGATAGTTATGTGCCCGGTCGCTATCACCCTCGCCGGCGTTCGAGAAGTGCTGGCGACAGGTTTCTCCGACGTGATCGTTCCCGCGAGAGAGACAGCCCTCCACGAAGAAGAGAACGGACGCGCTCACCGATCAGACGCCAATCGCCACCGCGCCGCAGTCTCTCTAGACGACGTTCGCCGGCTCGCGACGGGAGATTTGATCGGCCGAGGTCCCCACGTCGGGACTGGGATCGCGATCGCGACCAGGACCGTGATAGAGAACGAGACCGAGACTGGAACAGGGATCGCATGCGCGATAGGGACCGCATTCATGACAGACGTGACGAACGGTCGGTGGAACTCTCTCATGAGCTTTTGGGTGACTCAATATTTACAGGCAATGCAGGCGAAGATCACGATCACCCTTAATCCGCGATAGACGAGACAGAAGCCCGCCCATGAGATCTCCCTTGAGGGCTGCACGAGTGGTCCCCTTCAGACCCAGATCCCGCACGCCTAGCCGAACCCGAGTGGCGAAGAGACATCAGCCTGGTAGGCGTGGCTCGTCAGTTCGGGAGTCGGCCATGTCCTCAGCAGTCAGTTCGCGACCTCCTTCAGAGAGGGCGTCGCCTCGACGCAGCCCCACGAAGGGACGGTCCCCGACATGGAGGTCCCCCACGATGACAATCAAAGCAGAGTCACCTCACCGGGCGGCAGGTTCAATTCCAGGGTCTGTCAGAGACAACCCACGATCTGGTCCGCCAGAGCCGCCCTCGGCACCGCGATCGCCTCCGCGCGGTCCAGCCGCTTCAAGACCACCTCCGTCGGGGCCAGCAGCCAGCAGACGCTTGTCTGCGTCGATAGCTTCTCCTGTTCCGCCCGGCTCCAAGCAGTCCCAGACTCCCAGTCGCACCGATGCAGCCAGTCCGACCAACCCCCCGTCGGGTCCCCGAGGCTACATCCCTCCATCTCGAGGCAGCTATTCCCACCGTATGGCTGCTCGACCGGGCTGGGGTCAACCAGCCTCGAGACAAATGTCGGGGCCGTCCCCCATTTCCACCGCTTCGGGAGGCTCAACCGCCATTCCTACCGGACCACGCTGCGCGTCCTCCAGCGCCGGCGGCTCATCCACCCCGACGCAAACTCGGTCGTTCGCTGGCTCTCACGCTGGTTCCGCGCCCCAGCACGGCAGCGGCCCACGGCAGACGTTAGCGCAGAGCCTACTGGCAACCATGCCTCCCATTGTACCCGGCGGCAAACTCGACCCTTCCATGACACCGCTCACTCTAGGCGTGACCCGCGACCTGGAACCGCACTTCAGGAAACTACGTGACGAAGAGGAGAAGCTGCGTGAGGAGCTGCGCGTCAAGCGGGAGCGTCTGCGCAAATCTCTTCTCGCTTGGAACCGTATGGAGCGGGAATCTGCCGCATGGGAGCTCAGGAGTGACTTGAGCGAGAAGAGCATGAATAAACTGTCAGGGGAAGGCATAGGAGGCGCTGCCTTTTGATTGTGTGAACTTGGGCTTGTGTGGATCAGAAGGTTCTGTGGATCAAGGTCAGCGTCAGAATGACTTGCATTCATGGCCAATGGGGGGGCGTTGAGGAGCAAGACACAATAAGGAATTTGGGTCCTCTGCCACAATGAACAATACGTTTGGACAATGAAAGCGGTCGGATCCTCAGCAGCCCATGCTCACATGTATGTAATGCACAATGAGTACCAAGTGGTCGAAGCGTTGGGTAATAAGCGCTTTCATTGACCTGTATGAATGCACGAATATCAATAGGTATTCATCTCATGTCAACTCTGGCAAAATGATCCCTGTCTAGTAACTACAAGCGATATTACCCGCGTCTCCACAGACATCCAGCCACACATTGACATGAGCAGTAATTTCATGAGCGTCGCTGCTCCAGCCGTTGTTCACTCGCAGAGAGGGCCCTGAATCGATTGTCGTCAACAGGTCGGAGCAGCAGCAGGTCAAACAAAAGTGAAACGAGAGTGTCATGGCCGGAAGAGACAATGTTAGATCTCAAAAGGCAACGGCGTGCTCGTCCTCGTCGTAATCACCATCCCATTCTTCTCCGGAATCCGACTCTTCTGATCCGAAGTCCTCCATGCTGTACTGCAGTTCTCGGACCTTCTGGTTGTCGAATGATATGTTGACGGTTATGCAATTGCCGTGTATGAATGAGGGGGCCTGGTCGACACTGTCTGTTGTAGCGGTGGTCTCATCGCCGGCGCTGTCACTGTCATCGCTCCGTTGCTGCTCTTCTTCTGCTCCTTGTTCCTCGGAGCTCAGCTCGTCAAAGTCCGTGTCAGGTTCCTTGTACGACGGCCGGTCGTCACCGTGGTGGCGCGCGAGCTTACGAGGCGACTGGCGTGTCGCGTCCTGACTGTCGGGTAGATTGCCGCTGCCAAGTGGCGGTTGGGTGGGCACCCCTGCACCAGAAGTCGATCGCAACAACGTTGCCGACTGGCTGGGCGGGACGTACGGTCGGAGAAAGACTCTTTCCATCTTGGAACGCCATTCACGACGCATCCTGGCGCGCGACTGCCAAGGGATATCAAGCATAGTTTTGATCGCCAGGTGCCGCAAATCCGGTAAGTGAGGGGCACTGTCGATGATGGACTGTAGGAACATCTCGGCCGTCTCTACTGTCCAGTCACGAATGTGCTCAATATTGAGAATTCTGAGGCTGGTGGGCCACATCGGGACCTGACTAGGCAGCAAGGCCTGGTCATACATTGGATCAGCGTCATTCACACAATCATGGTGGCGATAATACGACAGGTTCATGTCAAGATGTCTCAGTCGAGGACAGGTTTCGCCCAAGTCAGTCAAGAAGCCCAGATCGAGAGATTGGTTGTGCATCAAAGTCAGCGTTCGCATGTCGCCCCCATGCGTACGAAGAAACGCAGCAAGGTCCTCGGACTTGACTTCCCAGCAATTTATCAGCTCGAGATGAAGAAGATTCTTAGGTAACAACGGAAGCATTCGGTCGTTCATGACAGTCGAAGATTCGAAAACGAGGTGCTTCAAAGCCGTCAGCATCGAAATGGCACGTGCCACTGATGCAATGACTGCGCCGTCCTCGTTGTATGATTCCAGCTCCATCGCCTCGGAGCCGAACTGCAGCCTCTTCAACGACGGGACCTGGAAGTTAGTCAGACAGAGCCTTGTGAGGTGAGAGAACGACGTTGTCTGATGTATAGCTGCGATTGAGTCGAAGTCGGGAACAAATCCACCTATGAATCGACCACTCCATTCCCAATTCTTCAGAATGGTCGGAAAGGCTTTACTGCCGACCACTGACGGGTCATCGGAAGAAGCGCGCAAGGCTCGAAAAACATCCTCAGGGTAGTGCCATCGAATCGCTCTGTCGAGTTCTCGGTAAGGCGGTTGATCATACGTAGTGTATATGATGATCTCTTTGAGGCGCGGCAGCGGATGGATCAGCTGAAACAATATCGACAGCGGGATTACACGAATATCAATGTGTAAGGCATCAATCTTTGTGCGATAATTATACAGTGTATCAGACCCCGAGCGATCGAGCAGCGAAGCCAACCGCTTTGCCTTGGCCGTCGTTTTGATCGCAGGGCAGCGGTATAACGCGGTCAAGGCGGGTTCGGCTAACGCCTTACAGGTAGTGGCAGCATGGATTAGCCAGCTGCAAGAGAGTATATCTGTCGATCCTTCCCTCGCTGCGTACATGAAAATGTCGATCCAGCACTCAAAGGGTATCCGGGGGTCTCTCCAGTTGGGAATGTTTGTGCCAGGAACATGATCGCAGCCTTGTAGGTCCTGCACCGCGACTTTGCGTCGCTTGCTTCTTTGGGAGACTGCGGATCGAGATCGTTTGATGAGCTTCATCTGCGGCTGTGATTGTCTGGTGGACCTTGCCCGTGTGCCATGATACGACCGCGTCACATCATGGCTCTTCCACGCCCTTTTGTTGTTCGCTTTCTGTGACCGGGATAACGGGGTCTGCTTCAGCTTTGATAATTTCGCTTGCCCACTTGACTCGTTGTTTGCGCTCGATTCGGAAGCAGATGTTGCGTAGCCATCCAGAAAATCGTCGTCGTCGGTCGATTGCTCGGCATAGTTCAATTCTTGATGTGTCCGCGTCCGAGACAGTTCAGTCCTGGTGCAATGCGCGCGGCTAGGTTGTGAGGTTGCCTTTGCAGCTGACCTCAGTTTTCGCGTGACAGCCATTGCGATATCAATCAGTGCTTTCAATGCTGCGCTTGCTTGATTGCGGCCGTGGTGGTGGTGGTAAGGTGATGATGGCCTGGTAAGTGCGAGCTATGCGGCTTTTGACCGATGGGTCATTCGGATTAAAGTAATTTCAGATCCGATCCGTGGCGTGAGAGCGTCTGATAGTGTTCAAGGCTGCCTCGAGCATTTTGACTTCAAGCCTCTAAATCGTGATTGGATGTTATGAATGTTGGCTTGTCCTTTGACTCATAGGAAGGAGGCCGTCGCATATGGGAAGTTCACATCGGTTAAACTTGGGAAGGAGCGGTGGTGGAGACAAAGTTGTAGCTCAGTAATAACCAACCGTCCTCCTGCACCTCTCCGTGATCCCTGCATTTTATGCCATCATCAATCAATGCCTTTCTTCTCATTGCCGCAGCAGAATATGCAACAAACAGGATCAGTAGCGACCTTATGCAATATGACCTATGACTTCACAATCAAAAGTGCCAAGACTACAGACCCGATTGAAGCAACAGACCGTGATGCGGCCATGCACATGAGACCACGAGTCGAGCAGGTATCAAGACTCAGAACAGTCACCACGAGCTCAGTCTAGCAGCATCCAATAGGTCTCCTCTGTCCTGTCAGGACGCTCAATAAGAAAGGCATGCAGTTGGGCAGGATAGACATGAAACGTGGCACGGCACCTGGGATGCCAAGCTTCCAAGTCAGTCAAAAAGCTATTATTGAAAACCAACAGGTGCCTGGGCCCCCGCTCTTCCAGCCCCCCCCAGAGGCCCTTGCCGGATAGGTGCGTATGCCCTTGTAGTTACCGCTTCTGAGCCCACTGCAGGAGCGGACAGGCAGCTTTGCAGTGTGGAGAAGGTCTGGAAGGTTGGTTTTGGTCGCTTTTACCTGCGCTAGCCCTTCCTGGCAGTGAGGAAAGCCTCCCCCCCCTGCGACTCTCACGCGTCTTGCTGTTACAGCCAGTCGCATGAGCCATCACGCCCGAGAGAGCCTCGTTTTCCTCCTAGCCGGCCGAGACACAAGCCCAGCTCACGCGGCAGGCCATCGTGCACACCCCAAGGCCAACACTCGGACCACGGATTGTTCCTTGACGCCACATCATAGCCCGTTGGCCCCCCCCCCTTTTAGGAATTTCACGGGCCGACGTACGTGTTTGACGGGCCGTAAACATCCACGGGCCATACGTAGGAACTGCATTGACTCTCGCAACCGGCTAGAACCATGCTTCAATCCCGTCCAGACTGTTGAGGCGGGCTTGCATTCTCAAAGTAAGCGGCCAGCACTGGTGTGGATGAGTTCCGGCGCCGCCGTCTTATGAATGGGCTTTCAAACATGACGGCGCAAAGCCACTGCAAGTGGACAACCCCCTTTCTTCATCGCAACTGGCTCAAGGGCGTTGGGGCATTGCAAGAGCCTTCAGTTATGGGCAACATAATATCATCCTCTTTGCCAAAGCTGCCGCATCATGGCGGGGACGACGACATCAGACCGACTAAACGTCGTCGCATCTCATCGCCGGACTCACTCGACGTCGATCAGCTCATCGCATCGCCGCGCTCGTCCGAGTCTGGTTCGACTCTGCGCATCGAGGTCCTCAAGATCCTTCACAGGGACACCAAAAGGGTCAAGTCCTACCAGGGAACCGTGGCGCCCCGTGACGTCCTCACCACCAAGGCTCGATGCAAGGTTACCATATTCGACACAAGCTCAGGGCTGTCTGAGGTTTTGCATTGCCAGAGCCAGATTTGTGACTTGACAACCTTCAAAAACCCTGTTGGTCCGCACCGCATCACGCGCATCGACTTGCCGCGGCCATTCTTTGTCACACACGACAGCATTCTCATCAACAGGCCAGATGATGGAGGCTTCGCTTTGTCCGACTCTTATCAACTACTCGTCGAGCTCGAAGCGACTAACGCCGCTCATTGGCCGCCATTGGATTCCCAGGATTTTGGCGTCTCTACAGAGTCCCTGGATTCGCCTTGGGGAACAACACAGCATTGGGTCTTGTCAAGTAGATTCGACGGTGTCTTTGGCAGGCTCAAAAACCCGCTCGGTTTATCGGCGAGATATTCTTCAAACCATGCTTTTATCCAGACTAACTACATAATGGATGTTGATCTGCGGTGGACGAATGGATTCGATGCCCTGAGACGCCTTGAGAAGGGGTCCAAGCATTGTATCACCGCCATCGATGCTGACCCGGATCCGTACAGCGATAACGCCATCAGCTCCTACTCGAATGGTCATGATTTCAACCACGTTAATGGTCACGCTCCGTCGACCGAATCATTACATGACCAGGATGACGATTTTTTCGGTGATCAGACCCCCTCTCGATCACTCAGGGCACGCGGGGAAAGCAAAAATTACAATTTGAAAGTCCTCAGTGACCAGCAGCTCGGTAGGGATAAAAAGAAGCGTGAGCAGAGTCTTATCCACGCTGCCAACGAGGGTCAAGTGCAATATATCTTGCCCACCGATCAACCAGTGTCATTAGACTACTTCCGCTGTATCAACTGTAACGTGTGTCATGAGTCGATGGACCATCTGCAGCTTCATCTCCAGAATTCACATCCGACATATGGTTATACGTTTGAACACACAAGTCAGGGCCATCCCTTGTTCAGGATGACAATGCTTCGAGGTTCTAGTGTTTCTCCCCAGAAGGTGCTTCACCTCGGACGCGCCGTAAAGCCCTTCAACATTCGAACCATCATCTCCTCAGATAAGTCTTGGCTGGCGTCAAGACTCGCTTTGGACACAGATGAAATCTTCAAGTCGCCTGAAGAGGCCTCTCTACATCGCATCAGCACCGACTCTCCTATTGCTAAAGCCTCAAAAGTCCCTTTACGACGTACAGAAAGAGTGAGGCAGAACAAAATCATGGTGCCTGATATTCCGCAACCCCTCTTCCACCCCATCAGCAAGGCACGGTTGCAGCCCGGTCAAGACGTGCCTCGTCATGCGCCGGACGACACGTGGCTGATCCAAAAACATCGTGAGAGCATCGGCGATTTTTCCGACGTTACGCCCGCGGAAAAGGAATACATATGGGAATGGGACGGCTACATTTTGCCACAGAGTATCACCTCAATTGCCTTCTTCGCCCGGGCCTGGTTGACTTTTGTGGAAAAGAAGGCCGTCTGGCTGGTCAGCGCAGAGCATCGCATGGTCGAGTTTGCGAAACACGCCAGTATTCTTCTAGCCAGAGATGCGCTGGACGACGAAGACATGGAACAAGCCTTCAAATTCATCAATCAGGCGAGAACAGAAGTCTGCAGAGAGACAGACGCACATGGCGATGGGACAAGTTCCCAGGCAAAGGAAAGCCCCCCGAAGCTGTCTCCACGCGCATCGCAAATAAGAAAGGGCTCCAACGGTTGTGCTATCTGCCAACTGCCTGTCATCGGGCGCATGCTCGTGTGTTCCGATACAGTAAGTTATGACATACGGAGCGAAATGGGTTCAAAGGATCATAGCGTTGACATTGATGATTTTACAGACGTGCTCTAAACGGCTATATCACATCGACTGTATCAAAAATGAGGCCGCCACGCCCGTGAAAAGACGAGGATGGCTCTGTAATGAATGTACTAAAATCAAAGCATCTGACTAGCGGCGCAGTTGCTTTCCGGGCTTGTACATGACGGCGCTCCAGAGGCCAAAGAAATCCTTCCTTTTAGGAAGAACAAGGCGTTTGCACACCAGCTTGGGCTTTCGAGACGCATCTAAGACCGTCATATCTGTATCCAAAAATAAACAATGCGGAAAAAATCGGGGACGGGAAGGCAAGAGAGTAGTCAAAGGAAACATGAGCCCTTCCCTCTCCTAGACGCAAATGATAACTGGCCTTCGGTCAAAAGGTCAACCCAACATGTACCAGCATGTTGGGGAGCGCTCTTGTTCTGCTCGCACTTGCAGGATACTCTGCGTGGTGGTTCTACTCAGCGTCATACCTCAGGGGCCAACAACTAGCCGGAGTTGCGTGCCGGGCGAACGAATGCGCTGCTTCGAGGCCTGCTTAATCTCGCTCGGCGTTTTGGCTCTGGAGAAAGGCCTGATTACATAGATTCGCGTAGAGGCAGAGAAAAAGAGCTCAATCAGCGACCGCAATCGGCGTGCAATTCCTGTCTTCTTTGCACTCGCATTCTCTTTTTCTGCCTGTTCGAATGAGACAAAGTGCGTGTTTGAAAAACCATGCTGCAAAACACTCAAGTCGCGAGCGATTACCCAAGCTGCAAATTCTAAAATCAAAAAATGGCTGGAGTATGGCCACAGTGTTGGGAGCCATCGTATCCGAATGAATCGTTACTCGCATGCGGGGGTGAAGCACCAAAATGTCTTCCTCTAGTAGGTATGTGGTACGATTGGCAGCAGTCATGATGAGATTGACGGGATACAGATGTCTTGGATCGAGCCGAACATGGATTGGCGCCTCGCCTCTACTCCGCCATTCGGTAACTCCGACTCCCATTCTATACTAAGAATGTCTCTAACACAAATGAATTTACATGTTTCACAAGGAAAAAGGAGCACGCGGAAACTGCAGGCAGCCTCGTAAAATGCTACCTGTGCCGAGTCTCCTTCTTCCTTTCTCTCATTTCCCGTTCTGTGCGCTGGCGCTTACGGCTCTCCTCGGCAATCAGGTCAGTCAGGTCGTCATCGTGAGCCCACTTGGCCCCGATGCCCTCTTGTCTGCTCGTTTCTTCAAACTTTTGTCTCACAGCATCTTTGTTGATGCCATCGTGCTGGTCGAGCGAGTCGACGTCGAGGGCGACGTCGACATCGCCCGGTTTCTTGCGCTTGCGCGTATCCTCGCCCGACCCGAGCACGGACATGCCTGCTCTTTGGCCAGCCTTGATATCGTACACACGATCGGTCCCGAAGAAACCTTCGGCTCGTACCTGTCGTTCTTGCAGGACAGTATATGCTGACCGAGGAGCAGACGACTCCTCAGTATCGAAGCCCCGCCGTTCTTTCCGTAGATCCATTTCTCCGGCGATCGACGTCTCCACGCCGCTTCCACCATATTCGTGTATATTAGTTGAATAGCCGCTGGGTGTTTCCAAGCCACTGGGTGTTTCGAGCCCTTCTGCGTCGGCACCGTCATTTTCTTCTTCTGATTCTTCATCTGTTCCTTCATCCTCGGACTCTTCCTCGCGAGGCTGCAGCTCTCCCCAAAGCGTTCGGTCTATCACTTCGCCGGACAGCAATTGAGCCTGCGCCTGCGGCTGTGCTCCATTTTGCGCCAGACCAAAGACGTCTCCTCCGTATAAGGGGCGATTGCTTTCATCGACGGGAGGCTTGCCCCAACCTCCCGGGTGGAAGCCCCAAGATCCTCCAGGTGGCGGTGGCGCGTTGAGACCAGGTATCTTGAGTGTCGGATACGAAGGGGGCGGACCATATCGTTGTTGGTTGATCAGCCATGGAGGTGGCGCTCCAGCAGGCATGCCGAGAGCTTCCTTAGTCACGTCGCTGAGCTCACCCGGTCGAAAGTGCTGAAAGTCGACTTCAGCTTCTTTGCCCTCATAATACACCTCGCCAAATCTCGTGAGCTCCGGTTTTGTTTGAAAGCGAAAGAAGGCATCATAAAGTTTTTGATAATCAATGTCTAGCCTGCCCATTTTGGGAGCGACACGTTCCCTTTGCTTTTGTTTCAAGGTCTGTTCTGCCTGTTTTTCCAACACGGCGTCGCGCATTTCTGTGATACCAGTATCGGCAATAAATTGCGGTAACCGGAAAGCGGCCTTTTCGACGCCTCTTTTGGACGACAGGTACTCTCTTTTGAGCGACCAATGTAATGGTACCGGGACAACGTTTCTCTGAGCCTTGATCTGGACTAGGACCCGGGGGTCTGACGATGACACATCATGCCAATCCACAACCTCTGGTATGGAAACCAATGCTTTCAATTCAGCCACAGACAACTTGTTGAGCTCCTTTCTCTTCTTCTTTGAAAGCTTGTTCTTATTTGCGTCCTCTTCGTCGGGAATTTCATCGTCGTCGTGGAAGAAAACGGTGCCTTGATTGCCAGCGTTTGCTTCCTTGGCTACCGCATCTTCATTCAGAGATGCTCCAAACTTGCTGAAAATATCTTTATATACAGCGAAAGCCGGGTCTTCCTCCACGAACTCGTCCAGAACTGGCTCATCGGCAATTGCGACGGGCTCAGCTGCTCCGACTGTGGATTCTTTCTCATCGCTCGCGTTCGTATCTTCAGTAGACTCCGCTTGATCGACAGCCTTGTCAGCTTCTGACTTATCGGTGACCTAAGAGCATGTCAGTTGAGTGTTTTGACAACGTGATTGATATCTTTTCGCATCAAGAGGACTGGATCGGGTGGAACACACGTCGCTGTTCTGATTTTTTTTCTGTTCCTTCTTCTTGGCCCTCCGCATTTGATTCTTGGTCATTTTTGTGGTAGCCATGGCCGGCGCATGTGACGCGCAATGCGCGGCCGATGTCAGTAATAGTGAACTGCTCTACCCAGCCTTTTATGGCACAGCCGTGGCGCTGTCGCGTGACTCAAAGGTTTTCTCGGCCGTCTGGTGTCATGAAGTGGAAAAGGGTGACGATAAGCCGATAGCGTAAAAAGCAGAGAAAAATCATCACGTGCGCGGCGCGCATAGCGCGGGCGAATGGGAGCTCTGGATCACTACACGGGTGCCATGCATGCATGCATGGCAC
>JARJRV010000014.1:0-89442 GCA_030783925.1 Aschersonia sp. MBC 735 | reverse complement strand
CCTCAGTTTCTGTTTTCCCTCGCTGGAGGTAACAGCGCTACAGATTGGCATCATCTGCCAAGAGGGGCCAGCCGACACAGGACGAAAAGCGAGACAGCAAAAAAAATAAAATGCCAAGCATCTCCGAGCACACCATGTCTCCCAAAGCCAGACGGACGCAAAATCACTCATATTCGAATCTGAGTCTCGGTGTCGTGGAACGATGGCGCCCATCCCCATCACAATCATCACCGGCTTCCTCGGTTCCGGCAAGACGACGCTGATCCTCAATCTCATCCCGCAGCTGCGCGCGCAAAACCCGCAGTACAAACTCGCGCTTCTGAAGAATGAGTTCGGCGACCTGGCCGTCGACTCGCAGCTGGCCTCCTCGTCGGCCATTTCTGGCGTGCAGGAGATGCTCAACGGGTGTATCTGCTGCAACCTCGTGGGCCAGCTGGGACCGGCGCTCCAAGAGCTGGAAGAGACCGTCACGCCGGACCGCATCGTCGTCGAGACGAGCGGCTCTGCCTTCCCCGCCACGCTGGCCCTCGAGGTGAATCGGCTGGCGCGTGAGACGGGCAAATACACACTTGACGGCGTCATCAGCGTCATTGACGTGGAGAACTGGCAGGGCTACGAAGATACGAGCTACACGGCCAAGATACAGGCCCGGTACACTGATCTGATCGTTCTCAACAAGTGGGAGTCGGCCGGCGAGAGTCGCTACGAGGAGTGTCTCGACAGGGTGGGCGATCTGGAGGTGGACGTGGCCAAGGTCAAGAGTGCCAAGGGCTGGGTGGACATGAAGCTCGTTTTTGGCCTCGATGGCGGTCTGGCCCAGGAGCTGACCGAGGCAGATGTTTCCCGGGAAGAGCATCACGACCATGGTCACAACAGCGGTGGCGATGACTCGCATAGCCACCAAAACGAGGTCGAAGTCCTGTCAGTCGAGCTGCGCGACGAGTCAGGAAACAACACGGCCGTGTCCACCGACAAACTCTTGTCGCTTCTCAAAGCAGCCCCCAAGGACGAGGCATATCGCATCAAAGCCATTGCTACGCTATCTTCAACTCCGACGAACTCGGACGCCGATGTTCCCCCACCTGCCAGCACCCCTGCGCGTCGATACATCCTGAACTGGGCTTTTGGCCGATGGACCTTCACCCCAGTCGCTCAAGAACAGCAAGAACACGAGTCAAGTCATAACATTGCATTGCGGATGACCATTATCCTCGGCCGCTACGAGAGTAATAAGTGGAAGAAGAAAATAGAAGCGGGAGGATACATTGAGTTGGATGGCACGTCAACAGGCTGTCTGCGCGTAGAGCGCATCCTCTAGAGCCAAGGCCCTGGCGGCACGATCTTGCTCATACACTCTACCGCATACTCCTGGAGAAAATCCTCTTGGATTTTTCATACCTATAGAGCGCAAATAGACATTTTCACCACGGAACGCGATTCATGGAAGCTGTTTGACCCACTGCTGGACGCCCTGCCTGAGAGAACATTTCAAGTTTTGCCCATCAGAGCCCAGAAAGCGGGATATGTGTGCGTCAATAGAAGTTCGACCCCCTCTTGTTCCATTGGGCCGCATGAGCACCATCATCTGCGCAGCTAAGTCAGTGTATTGACGTACAAGGCCACCTTTAAACGCACTTGAACTCATGTGAATGGCAAAAGGTGTTGCGCCTTGTCAACTAACGATGCACGAACGATATCACACAATGACATTGTGGATTGTCGCGATGACTTTATAAAATCAGATCCATAGCGATGACAAAGTCTTCATATTGGCATTGTACTGCGCTTCAAATCCCTGACAATTGCCAAAGAAACTTGCCAGTTGAATAAGTTTCCGGCCTGGACCATGTCAAATTACCGTTGCTAACATAACAGGGGTGAATTGATCATTTCAAACAGAAACAAGAAACCGGGCAACGATGGACCCATGCCTCACAGATTGACGGTGACAGTCATGCTGTTGCTCAAAATCATGAGCATGGGCGGTAGTGCGTTACAGAACAACTCCACATCCGAGAGATATTGAATCGTCGATGTCTCATCTGTGCTGGTTCCCTCGCTTGGTATGGGCAGCGTTGACATCACGACTGCCGTTTCTCGGGAATGACTCCGCATTAATTCGTTGAGGATCAAATGTTGTGCCCTGCATGGCAGATCATTGAATGACAACGACAAATCGTGGTCAGAGGAAGAAGTGCTACAGTCTGTCGTATCGTCTGGCGTCACTTCCTCATACGTTGCACGCATTGCGTATTCCGGGATTGACGAGACCTTTCCATCTCGAGTAATCTGCGAATATCGCGAGCCTTGGCGAGAAAAGGCAGGCCTCGGACGAGAGGCCAAATGCGGCGAATCATTGGGCTGGCAGGCAAAGGAGATTGTCCTGGCCCCTTCCTCGCCGCTGACTTTCGTCTCGGGAAGTACACGGCTTGAAAATTTGCCGCCAAAAGACGTTTGCCTTGAGAATCCAGGCCGCCCAAATTGGGACGCGGCGGATATCGTCGCAGATGGTGCAAAGCTGGGTGGCCTAACCTCGCCTTCTGGAGTAGTGTTGGCCCCTGCCACAGGCCGACTGGGAAATTGGATGGCTGAGGTATGCCGAGAGAAACCGGGCCGAGGCGTTACGGAATGGCTGGCGCTGAAAGAATGTGAGCGCTTCCGACCATCAGCAGGATGTTTCTGTGCTGACAGAGGTTCGAGTTGGGGAAATAACTCCAATCGAGGTTCGTCGATCTGATCTGCTGGACTCCGTGGACTGGCTGTGAAGGCCTTTCCTTCTGGGCTCTTCGGGTTCGTTGGTGCCCGCAACTGATCAACGATTGTCTGCGGACTTGACAAGGTGCCATAGGACGGGCTTGATGTGCCCTTCAGCACGCTATCTTGCTTTGTGCTGCGTGAGCTAGCTATTTGAAGTCGATGCGACGTATTCATCGTCGCCGCAGCATGATCCATGGACGGTCGAGGGATGAGAGGACGTGAAGTTGGATCAGACCGGGACTCAGTGCGAGTTTGGAATGGCGTATGGGTGCTGGAAACAAGCGCTTCATCATCCGTCGCTTGGTCCGTGTCAGAGTCGTAGCTTGTGTCTGATTGAGATTCTCGCAAGACATCCTCGATGATGCGCGTCGTGTGGATGCTTATATTGACTCCGAGTCGTGCTATAGTCGCAAGGTCCGGTTTCCTAGGCACTTCAGTGACACCTCGAAGGCTCTGCCGACGACGGTCGTCGCTTGCCTCCTCATGTGGATTGAAGCCTCCAATGATACTTGGGTCAAAAATATGGGCCAGCTGCGACATCTCTTGGCTGGTCAGATTCTCTTCCGTCTGTCCTCGGATTGTTTGCAGGTCTTCCCACCAAGCCTCATTTTTCAAGGCTTCACGCACAACGATCTCGGCATCAATGTTGTTGGTCTTGCCGTTTATGATGAGCTCGTAAGTGTCGAGCAAGCCTGAAGCAAGGTGGAAGACCAGCACCTTGGCGTCGATGCGGAGTTTTTCTAGAAGTGCTTGCACCTGTGCTCTTTCTTCCTCGACTTCGTGTTCGTACTCTACAAATACCATGACCCGGATGATGAAGTTTCTGCGCCACGCATGAACACTTCGCAGAATGTGTCCTAGTTGCAGAATCAAAGTGTCTATCGAGAAACGGTCATTAGTCCCAAGGCGGCCTGCGATGATGCTTGACGACGGGCTTACAAGTGTCAAAGTTTGTTGTCAAGGCGCTTTGGCCTTGTGCCGAAATCTCAGCAGACATCTGGATGGGCCATAAGTCGATGTATTTTTTCGTGTTGAACCCATCATCCCTTGGCGTCTCAAGCTCATCAAACCCTTGCGCCACAGCCACGTTGAGTTTGTACTTCAGCGCCAGATCTTCCAACATGACCATGTAATCTGTCGGCGAGATCGTGCCCTCTGATCGGATGTAATCAGTGGGCAATGCGTCCTCGAGCAGTCGGCTGGAGGTATCGCCACGCCTTCGTTTCCTTGCGCCTTTTTGTGAATCTCGAGTCTCCCGTGGGCGGATCATCTTGGACGCTGGATAGTCCGGAACGTCTGGTATAGATAACGAAGTGCCCGTCTTCCGCAATTCTTCCAGATTATAAGAACCAATGACGACTATGTTTGGCCTCATTCCGCCAAGACCGGCAGAGAGCACAAGATTCCGTACACCCCAGGTAAATGAGGGCGACATGGTGAGTTGCACAAAGGCCTTGATCCGTGAGAATTCGAGGATGTACCTTGTCCAAGCGTGCTGCTGAAGACGCGCTTCACGAACGCCGGCGTCGAAGTCTTCTGTCACAATGACGTGACCCAGAATGTACAGAGAGCCTTTTTTCAAAGAATTGCAGAATCGAATCAACCTCGTCTGGCGCCTCGGATCGTTGACCAATAAGAGAATATGAGGTCGCCAAAACTTGATATGTTCTGCCTTTAAAAGCAGCAAGTATTTCCGAACCTGATGATAGATGAGGTTCTGTGATACGTCGCCCCATCGCTTGGGCGGACATGAATAATGAATGAGGAGAAATATGGAAATTAAGATGCAAATCGCTGCCGCTGCGTATGTCTCGTCAATGAAGAACATGGCTGCGGCGGACAGGACACTGCCCAAGAACGCCGTGTACCAGGTGAAGAACTTGAAACTTGGGCGGAAATTGGGTGCAGACCCAATCTTGAGAAGAAAACAGGCCAAATTTGTAACAAAAAATGTCATCTATCTCTGTCAGCCAAGCGGTTTCACGCAAAATAGTCTCTTCAAAGGCATACCTGATAGCCCATTGATATCAGCGTCGCAATTTGGTTGAGATCGGCGAGCAAAGCAATTTGCGTGAGGAGGTAAGTCAACATGACAGCAAATAGAGGCTGGTCTGTCTTTCTGGTTCCTCTCCCAAGCACTGACATCCCAGGTAGTAGCCTGTCCCTAGCCAGAGCTTGGAGAAGATTTGCAGAGCCGATGATGCCCATGAGAGCCGAAAACAGAGTCACGGCGCATTCTCCGGCCAATATAACGGGACTGGATAGATTGATCAACGACACAATATTCGCGTTGGCAAGGAGGGAGTCCCGCGATACAGTACAAGCCAAGCAGAGCACCACAATAGAGTATATGATAAAAGTCGTCAAGACAGCCCAGAGAGTGCCTATTGGAATGGCTTGACTAGGGTTCCTTAGATCTCCGGACATGGAAGCACCGGCAAAAATGCCGGATGTTGCTCTGGAAAGGGTTAACCTCGACGACGACTTCGGACCGCCTGGGTGCACTTACGAAAATAAAATGCCGAACAAATTTCTGAACGTGACCAAACCACGGTAAATGTGCTTATCGAAGCTGGGCAGAAAGTTGCTGGCGAGGGTACTCAGATTGGGACCCGTATATTCGAGGTCAAGATGCTCGTTGATGAACGGGGCTTTGAAGGCAACAGAAAGCGGAATGCTGACGACCGCGACGGTCAAAATCGCCAACATCAGATTCGAAGCCTTTGCAAATGCTCCTGGACCCAAGAGGCACATGCCAGTGCACATGAGCAGCGCGGCCGTCTCCAAAGCGTAAGAGAACCAATATCCTTGGGGGAACGAGGCGACGACGTTGAGTCGAATACAATCCAACAAACCCACAATGTTCAGGGCGGTATTGAGGACTTGAGCCAGGAAAAACAAAATACCAATGGATCCACCGAATTCAGGTCCTAAGGATCTCGATATCAAGTAGTAGGCGCCTCCTCCTCTGACTTCACCATTTGACGCAATCGCGGATAGCGATAATGTCGTCAGAAGATCAACACCGTAGGCCAGGATCAATAAACCTGACGAGCTTGAGTATTGTTGCCATGATGCGCGTCGGGAAGCCGCTCTTACCCAGCATTCCCAGTAAGCCGATTTGCCCTAGGATGAGACCAAATCGTAGGAACATGAGGATGCTCAGAATATTCAGGCACACAGGTATGTATACGCCCGAGAGCAGGCCCAGCTTGGGGCTTTCTTTGAACGCCATGCTGGCAGGCAGTAATCGACCTCGGACAAGATGGAAGGATTTACTGTAGAATTCAATACCACGGCGACGAGAGGAGGGGAGTGGAAAGGAAAGAAAGACGCCAATGCCTGCGCGATGAGACAATTTACATCTCATGCAGCACGGATGATGGTGGGTATCATGAGAGCGAGGGCATGCTGATGACGGCTGTCTCATGTCTCAAAAGTGCCAAGCGAGCGGCTGAACGTCCGGCGAATGACATGGCGACGACTGAAGACGTTGAAATATGTGGCGGTCAACATGCCCCAAACTCCATCAAGATCGAATCGACCTGACAGAGCCTGGACGCCGATGCAGGTCAGCAAAGCCCCATCGAAGAAGGGCTGCATGCACCTCCTTGGAAGTACGTCTTGGCACTCATCGTCGACCCTTGGCATTTTGAACGTGTTGGTCCTCCATTTGAAGTTGGATAACTCCGCTGTGACGTGAATGGTCAATCCTCACCGGCACTCCATCCTCCACGAACCATGGGCCAGACGGCGGCATCTGGCGCTTATCGCCCGTGCGGGAACGGCCGTCATAGCTGACAATTTCCCCGCGTACTGGTTGCACCCAAGAGGCCATCATAGCCATGGTGGCGTGACATTGGCACTGCTAGGTGTGCGGGATGGCGCGCCGCGGGCAACACTGGCCACTTTCAGTCGCCGAAGCCATGTTCGAGAACGAGTATGAATGCCGCTCCCCGGAATGCTTATCACCTTGACAGTCTGCGTGTGCGGTGTGTTGTGCCAATGAGATTCGCTCTAGGGATTGGTGCCAAGCCCAAATCATTGTCGTTGCAGAAATAGAGATGAGAGCCCTGCTGCAGCGTCTCATCGGTCCCCATCGGTCTGAATGATCGACTCAGGAAGTAGAAGCTGAAATGGTCACGCGGCTTCAGTGACGGGCCCCATCCAACATGTCAGTTTTGCTGCAGATGGGGTTGTACTGTTTGTTGTTTGCAGGGATGATGCGCTAGACGAGATGAAGGTGCGATGCATTGCATTCTGTGCCTCCCAGACGGACGGCGCGAGAACAATACTCCGTGCTCTACGAAGCACTGGCTGTTGCCTTGGGCAAGCGCCCGCCAGGCGTGAAGGTGCGATCCGCAACCTCTGGTGTCGAATTCCCTCCAGTCTTCTCGAAAGCTTTCCTCGTGTTCTTGGCGCAATTCAATTCAGGCTGGTTCTGGTCTGGTGTGCGTGGGCGTGGGCGACATGCATCGGAGAAGGCGGGAAGACTCCACCCGGGGAACAGCTGTTGTTGTCTGGTTCAGTACTCCGTACTCCATGCGAGCAATCGTATCCACGGCGCAGCTTCTAACCCGATTTTTCTTCGTCCACCCAGCCAGCCTCTTACCCTTCTCCGTTCAGCATCTTGCTTGCTACGTCGACAGCCTCCCCCTCGGCAACTGCTCGATCAATGTCGCCAGCTTTGCAGCGCAGTGCAAGTCAGCCTCGAGAGCGCCGCAATCTGCCTTCTCGGCTCCACTCGTTCGTTGACGCACTACCGCACGGAATAATTTGCTCGTCCAACACGTAGC
This sequence comes from Aschersonia sp. MBC 735, assembly GCA_030783925.1. NCBI lineage: Eukaryota > Fungi > Ascomycota > Sordariomycetes > Hypocreales > Clavicipitaceae > Aschersonia > Aschersonia sp. MBC 735. The sequence goes on along the minus strand of JARJRV010000014.1, from coordinate 81,889 downwards.
CAGCGTCTCTGCATCTCCAGACGTCGCGACTCGCATATCCGAGCAGACGACCTACCTGCGGCTCGTTCGACATGCAATAAGGGGACGGGGGAAAAGGCAAAGGCTTTTCTGCAGTCCTCACACGGTCCCATCCACAACCAATCACATCCCCCGCCTCTTCGATACAGCATGTCTCTGGCCAGAGACACTGTCAGCCCGGGGCGAAGGCCGGCTTCCCCCCAATCTGGCCAGCCTCGGTCGATTTCGTCGTCCCTTCCCCGCGGGCAACTGACGGCTCGTCTCGCCGAACCGGTTTCTGCGGGCTCGCCTGCGCGAGGAGCCTCTCCTGCCACCGGGCCTGAAGTCTCGCAGACTGGCGAGACCCCTTTCCTCGGAGGCAGCTTTACACAAGGACCAGGCGCATCGGCACTGGCTGCCGCTCTTTCCAACTCCCTGGGACAGTCACCGCCTCGCCATGGTACCCCTCCTGCCAGGATGAGCACACCTCCCCGATCACAATCCCCTGCCATTCGTGGGAGATCTGATACGCCCACACAATATGGCTCCTTCGACTCGAGGTCCCGCCTTGTCGCTGGTCCATACGAAGATCCCGACATCATCAAGCGACACTTGGTGCAACCAAATGAAGCTGACAACGTCACTTCAGAGGATTCATCACTCCTGGGCGTCCCCAAGGGCAAACAACCCTCGGATCTCAGCGTCACTAATGCCAACGATGAGTTCTCAAGCTTGCGCTTGCAGGGCGGGGACGTCACACGCGGAATATACAAATGGACTGAGCAGGCAGAAGCAAAGAACAAGCTGCAGAGGAGCAAGAGCTATGACGAAATGCGTCCCGAGCCCGCCGAGGAAGTCATGGACATCAACTCGATCAAAGTACCCGGCGGCTTCAGGCGGGACCACCTCCGCAGGCGGGCCTTCAGTCCCAATGGACAACAGTCCGAGCAAGGAGGCAATGGTGGCGTCGCCTCCCCGGGCAACACAGATCAGCCCAGACTGTTCACAGCAAGCTTTCTTGAGTTCTTGACTATATACGGACACTTTGCCGGCGAGGAGCTGGAGGAGGACGACGAGAATCTGGGACCCAACGAGATTTGGGACTCTGGAGAGGACGATGAGGACCTGGACGACGAACCGCTCGAGGATAGCACCCTTCTGCGGCATTCGAAAAAGAAGCGCAGGAGAAAACCCCGGGGCGGTAGCGGTCAAAACAGCCCTTTGAACGCTACGCTTCTGCTTCTCAAATCCTTTGTCGGCACAGGCGTCCTGTTTCTGCCTCGCGCCTATTTGAATGGGGGGATGCTCTTCAGCAATGTGGTTCTTCTGGCCCTGAGCGCGCTGAGCTATTACTGCTTCGTGCTTTTAGTTTCGACGCGTTTCAAGGTTGAGGGTTCTTTTGGTGACATGGGCGGTATTTTGTATGGAAGGTGGATGCGCAACATGATCCTGGCCTCCATCGTCATCAGTCAGATTGGCTTCGTTGCTGCTTACACTGTCTTCACAGCTCAGAACCTCCAGGCCTTCATCAGGGCCGTATCCGACTGCAAGTCCTCGCTCAGCATTCCTCTCTTGATATTACTGCAGACTGCCATCTTTCTCCCCTTCTCGCTGCTTCGAGACATTGGCAAGCTCGGCTTCACCGCCCTCATTGCGGACGCTTTCATCATGGTCGGTCTGGCTTATCTGTTCTACTACGATGTTATTACCCTCAACGCCAGCGGTCTGGCCGACATCAAAATGTTCAATCCAAAGGACTGGACGCTGTTCATCGGCACGGCGATCTTCACATTCGAGGGCATCGGCCTCATCATCCCCATCCAGGAGTCCATGAAGCATCCGGCCAAGTTTCCCCGCGTCTTGTTGCTTGTCATGATCATCATTACCGTTCTATTTGTGGTGATGGGAGCTATCTCGTACGCCGCCTATGGCTCCAAGACGGAGACGGTCGTGTTGCTTAACCTACCGCAAGACGACAAATTCGTCAATGGCGTGCAACTGTTGTACTCATGTGCCATTCTTCTATCGACTCCGTTGCAGATCTTTCCTGCCATTCGAATCATTGAGACGGGATTGTTTACCCGCAGTGGCAAGTACAATCCATGGATCAAATGGAAAAAGAACATCTTCCGATTCTTCATGGTCATGCTTGCCTCGGGCATTGCATGGGGGGGTGCCGATCATCTCGATAATTTCGTGGCACTCGTCGGAAATTTTGCGTGCATTCCACTCGTGTATATCTATCCGGTGAGTTCATATCGCGCTGCTTCTGCCCGTGGCCATCCGAGCGTATCGGCGCTGACACATGGCGATTAGCCACTTCTTCATCTCAAAGCCGTTGCTCGCACTAGGCTTCAGAAAGTTTCGGACATTGCTTTGTGCATATTTGGCTTCTTTGCCATGGCATATACGACGAGCCTGACCATAATGAGTTGGGCAAATTCGGAGCCTCCAGCGCCGGGGTACTGCGACAAGAGGTGAGAGCGCAGCTTGTTGAGAGGGCCTCGTGCGCGTCAGTGGAAAAGAGAAAGAAAGAGGTACAGTACAGGCAGCAAGAGGCAGAGAAAGCGAGCAAGCGATGGCATATCAGGAACCAGCACAGCGACGGCGCCAATGTGTGCATTTCGTATTGGCGGGACGCGCTTCTTCGCATTGGGTAGTAGAGCGGGATCATTTCGAGTGGGCTGTAATGTACACATGTGGGAAGTGACGAGAATTTGCATATCTGAGATAGACAAGACATCTTTTTTCCTAAGAATCTCGTATTGTCAGAGCACGGAACATCCAGAACTGTTTCAGTAGTGTATGAGGGAATCGGCTCCCCTTGTCTGCATGCAGAGAGAAAGTCAGGCACTATAGCAAATGATACTCGAGTGACGTGGACTAAGCGTGATGCGAGAGGCCCAGTGGTGTTTGTGGTGTCGCTGCAAAGTACAGTGGTCCAGTGGGGAAACTCGGCCAGCCAACCGCTCAGAGGCATACATACCTGGAACGCACGGGAAAGCTGACGGGGGGGCACGCCCAAGCGATTCCTCGATTTTTGAGACGGAGACGCGTTAGATGGGCCAAGGTCGGGAACCGGCCCTCAGCTGACCACTTGGCCGTCGCACATCTTGTCTCCTCCAGTGCGGCCGTCATGGTCTGGGCACCTCGCCTCCGCGCCGTACGGCCAGTGACGCATCTTGGGCATGCGTCGTCTCGTCGCTCCTACGCTGCGCGTGCCTCGAGGCTGGACACGGTGCCGTCATGCCCGCCGCCTACGTGCGCTTGCGCATCGACACCGGACATGCCGCAAGGGCTGGACATTGACCGGATCAGACCTCTGAATGGTGCGATTACGAGCTACGCCGAGCAGGTGCTCGTTTGCACGGGCCAGGATGACTGGACGTCGAGAATAGAGGATGAGAGTGGTGGGGATAACCTGGCGGCCGATTTGAAGGAACTGGTTGGAAGGGGGGGAATGTATAGTGATGTGAGTTTTTCTGAACATCTTGTTTGCTCAATCATGTTTCTGGTCCCCTTGGTCTTTGGAAAGCGATTGGAGCCCTTTTTCAATCAAGCCTCTACCCTTCACCTTGGAAAGAGTCGAGAGAGAAAGAAAGACTGGTCCACACGCGGTGTCAATAAAGCGAGCTGACCAAAACACGGCAACAAAGCCCTTCCATCACATATCCGTCCTGAATGCCTCATTCCCCAGCTCTACGCCGCCACGACCCGAAGCCCTATCGACATCGGCCTACCTCTTCCCCAGCTTCAAATACGTCCCTTTCCTGCCGAGGGTGTCGTTCGACAGCGTCCAGGCTCTCGCCAAGGGATTTCTGCTTCCCGAGACATTACACTCGGCGCACGACGAGCTCTCGCCCGTCCACAGGGACAGACTCACCCGCAACGAGGCCTACCAGCACCTCCTCCCCGGCGTACAGGACGTCACGGATGTGGTGGTGCTCATCTGCGGCCACGGCGGTCGAGACGCCCGATGCGGCATCATGGGACCCTTGCTGCGGCAGGAGTTCGAGCAGAAGCTATGTGCGGCTGACTTTGTGGTCTGCAGAGAGGCGGTTCACGTGGGTTCTGGTGCGGCAAAGGCGCCGCTGGGAGGGGGGGAAGAGATCGACAGCCATAAGAGAAAGAAGGCCGCGAGGGTCGGACTCATCAGTCATATTGGCGGGCACAAATTCGCTGGCAACGTCATTGTGTATCTGCCGCCGGGATTCACGGTCAAGGCAAGTGGTGAGAAGCACCCGCTGGCTGGATGTGGGCTTTGGTACGGCAGGGTGGAGCCCAGACACGTCGAGGGTCTTGTTCGGAGGACCATCCTGGACGGCAGTGTTATAGAGGACATGTTCCGCGGTGGCATAGATTCTCAACGCAGAATGTTGAGGATTTGACTGGGGGAGGGATGGGAATTCCGCTGTCATTCCTTTTTACTCAAGTAGACCAACCTGGAGCCAAGTAGAACAATTTCCACCGCAATCGCCACGGCAGCCGTCGCCCAGGAAGGCGATAGGTTCTTAAAGTGGAGGGCTTCGTGAAGTATGCATGCTCACAGAGGGCGGCGATTGAACCGCAATGCGGATGTCGCCGATTGATCAAGGGCAAGGTGCAGTGCCTGATGGGGCCGCTATATCTCAATGCGCTTCCTAAAGTAAGCGCAGGCAAATTGGCGGAGAATAAAAGAAAATCTTCAAAGCAACCACACGTGATCCCGTGTGAGGATCGCGACAGGCCTGCGTCGCCGACGAAAAAAGGAAGCCCAAATTCTGCAGGCATCCCTCTTTTATGGTGCAACTGTACGGAGTACTTTGAGCTTGAATGAATTGGTTCATCGGCTTTCTTCTGAAAATGCATTGATGGACTGACGATTTCTTCCATTGCAAACAGCTGTCATGGCAGCATCGTTCTCGCCCAGCATCGCAAGATGCAGCAGCCTATACACCTCATGGCGGATCCGTCCATCATCGGTGCATTTACAGGCACCTTCTCACTTCGCTTTCTCTTCCAAGGCCCCCCTCAAGCGCTCTCGTCGCACCAGGTTCTGGCCCGTGCTGAAGACGGTCTCGTTTGCAGCCGTGGTCGGCAGCGCAGCCTTCTCCCTCGCCCGTCTGTGCAGATCGGATTTTCTTAACGACCACACCTTCACCTCTTTCCCCATCATATCCAAAGAAGTCGTGACCCCCACGTCTGTCATCCTCGGCGTATCCCTCGGTGCAAACTCTTTCCCGAAAGGATGTCTCTGGTCCGTAGAGTTCAAGCAGCCCGAGGTACAGATCGCGCGGCACTACACGCCTCTGCCTGTAATCGATGACACAACATTACGGTTCTACATCCGCGCGGTCCCGGGAGGAGAAATGTCCGCCTACCTCACTCGCCTCGAGGAAGGAAAGCTGGTGTACCTTCGTGGTCCGCACCGCAGCTTCGACCTGCTCCCCCGGCTGGGCGCAAAGGGGGCCGTCGTCTTCCTGGCAGGCGGAACAGGCATCGTCCCCGGCATACAGGTCGCCCAGACCGTATTGGAGAAGGACACCACCTCTGTCGTTAGCCTTCTCTGGTCTGTGCGACACCGAAATGAAGTACAAAAACGCGGAAGCTTGCCCGGACCGTGGTGGATGTTCTGGCTGCGAGGCTCTGCGGCGAGAAGCATCGCGGCTGATCTGGAGAATCCCAGCCCTATCGCCGAGGAGCTGGTGCGCTTGAAGGCCAAGTACGGGGACCGACTGATAGTTCGCCTCGCCGTGGACGCGGAACGTACGCAGTTCACGCGCGCGGACATCCAAAAGGCGCTGAACACGGTTACTCCTCCAGCGGCAACCGCGGCAAAATCTCACGTTTCCAACGGCGCGGGAGAGGGTTGTGCCCTGCATGATCAATCACGGCACGCGCGGGCATCCGAAGTGGACGATGAGTCCGGCGATCCATGCAACTGCATATCGTCAGACGGGGTTAAGCCAGGGAAGAACATCTTCCTGGTGTCGGGATCAGACGGCTTCATCTCTCACTATGCAGGGGAGAAGATTTGGACCTGCGGCAAATTGACTCAGGGACCTCTTGCTGGCGTAGCAGCACAATTGCGAAGCAGAGACGGCTCGTCATTGCAGAACGACTGGCTGGTTCTCAAGCTGTGAACGCCGGCCGCGCGGGATGTATACCTGCTTACGATGCCATGAAATGTGCTTGCGTCCGGAAAAGAAAAATCAACATTGCTATGGATTTGGCTATGCGTTACGCAGGATCTACAGGTGGCGGAAAAGCTCAATTCACCAGCGTCAAACCCAAAAACGCCCATCAATGCCAATGCAATGTCCATCAGAACGCTCAATATGTGCGCGCCCATGAAGCTGTACGCAACCTTGCACTTGCAGGACATCTTTCACCTATTCTGCACCTTTCTGTAGGAAGGGGGCCGGATGGCTCTCTTGATCAGTTTGCCGGCATAGGGAGGGATCAGAGACACTGCCCCGATGGCGAAGACGCGCCATATGAAACCCCTATTCGAACGATTAGCCCCCAGGCTGCGCGACACCATCCTCTTCGATGCGGGATACGTACCAGGTAATGACAAATTTGAGGTCGAAATACTCGCCCAGGAACGGCATCGATCCCACATAAACCAGGAACGTGCCCAGGATACTGAGAATCATGACGGGATGCCACGTCGTGATTTCAATGGCGACCATGATCAGTTCGTTGAGCACAAGGACTGTGTAGCTCACTGCCACCATTTTGTTGCCTGCAACTCCGGTGAGTATCTGCGACAAACCCTGGATCATTCCGCCCTGGTAGATGGACACGAAAACCCAGACGAAGAATGTTCGGTACGACAAAGATGAGCCCCCCGTGAGTTCTTTGTAGAGCTCTGGGTAAAGGTTAGCCAGGTTCTCATCCACGTCCTTGTCAAGAACGAGGGACAAAACGGGAGCCGCCGTATAGATGGTTGCGTATCCGACCAAAAGCCAATCCTGCGCTCACATGATTAGCCAAAATATCTCAAATTGCTTCGACGCCGGTACACGAGAAGACACGTACCTTGTACAACCCCTCAGGCTCAAAATCTATTGCGATGCTGTACATCGTCTGGCATACAGCAATGATCAGGCCGCGATGAATGACAAATTGCGCCAGTTTTGCGCTCCGTTTGTAGCTGTTACGTCCGTGCCAGACAAGGAGTTTGACCAGGTGACAAAATTGCTCAATGGAAAAGTCAGCAGCCAAACTCGCTTGCCGACCCTCCTTGCCAACGATGCCGACACCAACGTCAGCGGCCTGAATCATGGAAACGTCGTTGCCTCCATCTCCGATACAGCAGACGCGCTTTTTGGTGAAGTCCTTGATCAGCTTAGCGACTTCGGCCTTCTGTGTTGGCGAGCAACGACATGCCACAACTGTAGGCAACCGGACTGCTACGGAAATAAAATCGATGCGAGAATGCAAGAAAAGAAGCTGAAGGCTTTCGCCATCTATGAGCAGACAGGCATCGGTCTTGCCTCGCAAGAAATCCAAGTGCTCCTGGATAGCTTCTGGTCGCGTCAGTTTGGCAATGGTGTGAATGTGTTGACCACGCGCAACGAGCTTGGAGCTGACAGCTACGCAGCGGGCCGTTTCGATCTTGTCACCAGTCAACATCCAGATCTTGATGCCAGCATTTCGCAAAAGCTCCAAAGATGGCTTGACATCTTTCTGCAACCTGTCTTCAACACCGGTGACGCCGAGCAATTCAAGTTCGTGTTCTAGGCATTGGGACACAACGCGCTGCATCCCGGCGTCGCGATTTGTGATGGACAAAGATGCTTCCTGGTACGCAGTGGTGAATTCCTGATATTGCTGATACGACAATTTTTTGCGTCCGACTACGAGGGTGCGCAGCCCTTCCCGCGCCATATTGGCGGTCTCCTCATCAAGCCAGTCATTTGCGGCAACAATTGAGCTCATGACGGTGTCAGCGCCCTTTTGGTAAAACCAAATCTCGCCGGTAGTCAAGCTTGGGTTGAGAATCTGGGCATCGTCGTGAAAGTGAACGATGATGCCCATACGTTTCCCCTCTGATGTGAACGGGAACACCTCGAGTATGCGGACGCGAACAATTGGACGTCTGGAATCGGTCGACTCGAGCGTCATTGTCTTCCGATCACGGCTGGACAGCTTCAACCCTACCGTCTCGGTCCACTTCACAATGGCGATCTCATCAGGAGACGAGGCTTGGTATGACGTAGTTTCTACGCCGTCCTCCGTGTCCAATGTAGGAGTGACGTTATGACACAAGGATAGAGCAAGCACCACGTCGCGGACGCGAGATCCGATCTCACGTCTGGTGCGGGTAGCCCCCGTGTTTCCAGCAGTCGAGACATTGGATGAAGGCGTGATGAGTGAAGTCCGTGAAGAAGGGTCCGTGGTAGGTTGTATGTGAAATCCCTGACGAACGTAAGACTTCACTTCGTCCATGGCGTCATGAGCATACGACACAGTTCCAACGTGGATCTTTTTCATTTCCATATCATTTTGTGTCAGCGTCCCGGTTTTGTCGCTCAACAGGTACTCGATACGTCCAAGGTCTTCTGGGATTGTGCTAGTGCGCACAACGGCCCCAGGAATGCCTGGATCTCGCTGGATGAATCTGGAATAGACGCTTTTTCCCATGTCAAGATTCACGCGCAGGCTGATGGGTACGATCGTCGAGAAAAGTACAAGAAAGCGCATAATCTTGATGTACCAAACATTGCCTCCTGTCTTCTGGAAACCTTCCAATGCCACCAGAATGATCGACAAGGTCAATGTAAGTGCGCAGAGGATCTTGGTGAGGGCATTTATTTCGTACTCCAAAAGCCCAGTCTTGGATCTCGAAGGCGAAGTTGACAACGCAGATCGGGTCTGGGGTCCGGTATATAGGATAACTGCCAGGGTAACTCCATGTGATGCAATCACCGTGTTGGCCCACGCTGTCTGGTCTATAGATAGAGCTGCTGACTTGTGAGATTCGTCTCCTTGCAGAACGGAATGATGGCTCGTGGCATCCTGCTTATTGGGTAGTAGCTCGATGAGGCCGATGAACTCATTGACTTTTCTGTCAGGTTTTCCACCCGTCAAGCGAAGGCGGACGAACTCTTCAGGAGGAATGCCTTGCGTAAGAGGCGACGCCACTCTCAATTTCCAGTCAGTTTCTCCGTCGAGTTGGTCGGTCCGTATGAAGGTTTCTCCAGAGCCATCTAGCCCCCCCGGAGAATCTTGAAGCGTTTCGCGGTCCGTTTGCTTGCCTTTATCGACCGCTTCGTTCGAAAAAGCAAGGAGTGCTTCCTCATCTGCTACCTCTTTCACTGGGTTCGGGGAGCCAAGGTTATCGCCGCTGTAGCTTTGAAGGATCACAACATCGGCTGGCACACGCTGGCCTTTGCTGAGTTTCAAGACATCGCCTACTTTCAGATCTTTTGACTTGCGGTTGATCTCTGTAACGAAAGATGACGGCCTGTATGTGACATCCTCCGCCTCTTCCTGAATATCTGTCAAATCGTGTCGAGATTCTCTTGGCCTCCGCAATCCTCTTTTAATGAGCGAGTCAGACTTGAGCATTCGTCGATGCGATCGAACTGAGGTAGGACGGGCTTCCGGCCCTTGAAAATCTAAAACGCGGTACGCCTCGGAGTTCGCCTCGTTATCCCTCCGTCGCCTTTCAATATCATCGTAAGCCTCTTTGCCCATCGTTATACACAGCACGAAGGCCAATGGCGCAATGTACGTTGATAAGTAGCCGATGCGGAGCGCAGGTATTGCTTGCGACAGAGCGACAAGAAGGAAATACATGTTGAAAAAGAAGGAAAATTCGTTATACAAAGTGACAGGGAGAAAGGTCAGCGCCGTGTACTTAGCGTTGGATACGACGTTGTCTGGAAAGCGTGTGGACTGGGTCGACCCGACAGCAACAAGCCTAGAGTTGGAGGAGTCATCTGCATCCTGGTCATCCGAAGAACTGAGAAATTCCTCCTGCTGCTCTTGTGTTTTGTTTCCGGAAAGAAAGCTGGGGAGTCTGAGGCTGGTTATCGACAATCGACGGCTATGAGATCTCTGATGCCCGCCAAGGAGTGGCGCATCGACTTCGTGGCTTCCCCCAGCGCCATCTTGATCGTCCGTCCAGTCTCTCGAGCTTCCTTCCGTGTCATCTCGGCCTCGGCTGAAGTCGCCGTGTTCGCGGGCGCCGCGTTTACTGGCGCGGCGCAATCCACCCATGCGCAAGTTTCGAAGCGCTATTCGGGAGGGTTTTCGTGCTGGGGCAGGAGACGTTTGATTCCCCGAAAGTGCTCTATCATGTTCTGGAATCACGTCTAACTCGTAGACATCGAGATCCAGATCCGAGTCGGACTCGTGTGTAGGAGATTCAGGTGGCTCCAGTCGGTGCGGAGGTATCGAAGGCATCACGCATTAACGTGTTTCTCGGGTCAGACTGACGGAGGCCGTCTTGGAGAACGTCTTCTCTGGCCTCGAATGAATGCGCTCATGAGCCCTCAAGAAAGATTGGGTGTCCCAAGACTGCACGTCCTGGTGCAGACTCCATCAAAACCCGGCTGATGAGTATGAGTAATGGTGGCGCCGCGCGTTGTTTGTGTGTATCTGGCAAACCTGGGCAGCTCCACAAAGATGAGCCGAAGCGGCGGTTTGCACCGTGACATAAGTGCTTTCAGCGCAGCCTTCGATGTGCGGTTCGCAGGTGGGACGAACAGTCTGTTGACGGTTTGATTTAACACCTGAGTTAGTTGTTGTGGACAAAAAGGAGACTTTGGTCCAGCCCACTATTAGTCTACGCGTGTCAGGAGGGACTTGGTGGCATCCCGTCGTTATTATCGGCCTTCTCGGGGGCCGTTTTATCGATAAGCAGCATTACCACACCCACTCACTGTACGTATGTCCCGGGAAGCTCCTCCTGGTCCGCGCATTTTGGCCCAATACCGCCGCCGGCCATCAACCTTTTATCCGCTGACCTGGAACGTGTCAGGTTGCGCCTGCCGCTTCACGTCACGAAGTACCACAATTCCCCGTACTGGACGCCTGCGACCCTCGATTCTCACAGTCTCGACTGCTTCTATTCCCAGGACGAGGGATATCAACCCTCTGCATCGAATGGATTGACGAAACTCTCCGTCTCTGCATGTATATTGGCCACTGGTTGCCACCGCAGCCTTACTAAAAGGTCCATCATCTCAAACCCTTGTAACCCATCGTCAGGCCTTCGACACCCCTTTGGCCTTTACCCATTTGTCTTTCTCATGGCTCAGGTCAGATCATATATGTTGCTGACCCGAATTAAATAGCAGTCTTACATGCATTTTCGAGACTGTAGCGCACGTGTTGCTCATTCCCATCATGGTCGACGAGCCTTCCAGCTCATGGCATCCGGCCCTGATGCCGAATAGCGCCGCCGATATCGAAGCGCGAGACAAACAACTGTATCAACGGACCGATAGCGATGTGGTGGATGCAGCATTGGTAGCCGATGTTGAAGATGGTGTAGATGCTTGGCTAGACGAAGAAGCCGGGGAAATAACGCACTCGGAGTTGAATCTCACAGACGAAGGCCAGTCTTCAGCCGACAGACCCGAAGGTCAGGCCCAATACCTAGATATGGAACAAAAGAGCGATGCGATGCCAAATTCAGAACAGACCCGGCCAACAAGCCAACATAGCAAAGACGAGCAGCTGGATCTCGCGGAAGAAGACAAAACTGCCGCCCGGGCCTCGCACGATGAGCCCATGCATTTCTCACGGGATGGGCACTTTGTTGGAAGTATGGAAGAAACAGTACAAGCCCATCTTGCTTCGAACAGCGCCAACAGTGCCTCTGCCGAAGCTACCAAAGCTGAACAGGATCCGGAGGTCCAAACCGAGCCGGGAATCCCATCACCTCTGCCGCAACATTCCAGCTCCATGTCATTCGCTCGTACGGTCTCCCACGAAGTGAATTTCAATGATGAAGAGGAAGGAGACTGGAGTTCAGGCCAAGCCGACACGGACGCAGTCGAAATTATGCCTTTCTCTGAAAACGAAAATGTGAAATCATTCCCTAGCGCGCCATCCGCGACGTCTCCACCACTTGGCTTGGAAAACATAGATATACCCCTTGCAGCCAATCAGGCCATAGGTGTCATGATAGAGGACGAATTGGACGCAGCGAAAGGGGACGCGGAGTATCAGCAAGGCTTTGGATCTGACGATCATACGGCATCGGCAGCATTACCGCAGCTCGACCAAGCAGGTTATCATCTCATAGGGGGGGATGTTGCAGACTCCACCGCTGTGGCACAAGAAGCCCGCTTCGAAGAAGGTCTGCCCCTAATTGCTCATTCAGACAATCTTCGAGAGGATGTCCACGTTACTGTTGGTCCAACCCCCGACCCATTTGCTGAGGTCACCGAAAACGAGGACGATTTCTTCGCTGAGCGCAATGCAGTGGATGCAGACGACAATCAGAACGGGTCTTTCGAAGCTGTGGAGCGCAAATCTACTTTACAAGTTGTGGAAAGTTTGGACAGCGACGACTTCTTTAGCCAAGTAAACGCCGTGGACAACGGCGTGATTCAGGAGCCTGCAGAGGATGATATTGAGGCGCGTGATCGCAATGCACCAGCAACGGTGTTGGTAACGGAAGCAAGCGTGCCGGCATCACAACCCAAGGACCTTACGTCAAAATGGGCGCAGGCCTTTGGCGAGGACGACGAAGATGAGTTTCTGGCCGACGAGATCCTACATGCAGACAAGGAAGTTGATGAAACGGCCTTCTTGGGTAGCGACGATGAGGGACTTCTGGAGGACGACCTGGAGGAAACAGACATGATGGCGGTGTCAGGTCAAAAGGAACAACGTGACTCAACTTCGTATGTTCCTGCGATTATCTCCCCAGAACGTCCAGATGCAACGACACGGCCTAATGCTTTACTTCCCGACGCTTTTCTTCCCAATTCATCCAATTATGCCCCGCAGAGTACGCGCACCGAGGCATCTAGGGCGCAAAGTTTTGCAGATAAGTCGAAAGACGGATATTCCTCGCCATACGACTTGCCGACGGACCTTGTCAAGACTGTCAAACCAAGAAAGCGGCCGAGCTTTCAGCAATTAGCACCTAACCCTATGGCCCTTCCTCCCCGCAGTGCCAGCGCTCAGCCTCCGGAACGTGCTCAACTTCCTTCATATACATCTGCACCTCCGCCTGCGCCAGCTTTTCTTCAGCCAGCGGACCAGCTTCAGCCGGCTCCGAATGGAGGCTCGATACTGCGTTTCAAGTCTAGCTTCTTTGAAGAATTGCCTCTTTCCGCAAAGCCGAGGCCAACGTCGAGGCAGAATCATCGGGCACCGTCACCAAGCCAATACATGCCCACGGCTGCGTCTTTGCCGGCACCACCTTCAAGTCAGCACGTATCCATGAAGCCGTCATTGCAAGCACCGCCAACCGAATACATAGTACCGTCGACACATTCTTCACAAGCAAAATCTCCGCCCATTGCGCAGACTGTGCCACCTCAGATCTCACAGTCAATGCAGAGGCCTTCACAGGCAGTTCGCACGATATCTGCTCCGCAAACGTTCAATGAAGATCCCCGGACAATGCCTCTCGTGCCAAACCTAGTTGCTCCTCCAAGGACCAGTCCATACGCACCGTTTCAGGCTCAACCTGCTCCAGTGATCTCTCCATCGAGCAGTTCATCCAGATACTCACCTGTGCCTCCTGGACAACAAAGCGTATTTGTCAGCGCAGTTGTCAGTCGGTACTCACCAGGCCCCTCTGTTCCCGCCGCGGCACGTCCCAACAGCGCCTATAGCGCAGTTCCTCCTTCGCACAATGTCTTGCCACACCTACCGCGAACATCGAGTCCCTTGGCTCACTTTGAAACTAGTAGCAGCAGCTCAGATGGTCAACATCATGATCCGCGAGCTAGCTCGTCTGCGGAGCCACGGTTGAACCGAGTTTCGTCCCTTCCTCCGACCCGAGAAGTTGATGAGGAGGAGGAAACTCGGGCTTTCAGCGCCAACGTCGTTCCAGTGCCTCAAACGAGAAACGCCAAGGAGTCTCGATATAGCCCTGCCTCACCTGACGGTCCCAGTCGTAATCACCACTACTGGCCGTCGAATGCTAATGGCGCAATAGCTGCGCCGCCGACTCTGACCAAAACTAGGTCGAGCTACTCCATTCAGGAACAATTCAACTCCGCGGCAGCACAACCTCTATTGAATCAAACTTCCCAGCCGCAAAGTCATCAATTCCCGAACGCGACACAAGCTGCCCTGAGAAGGTCGAGCAAATCAAGTGACCACCAACCCTGGTCTTCCGCACAGGTCCTAGCCCCGTCGGTGAGGGCGCGAGGGCAGTCGATGACCAATATGGCGCCGCCTACCAATGGTACGGAGCATGACCCGCTCGAACGTTGGAGAGGCGCGCCCGTCTTTGCTTGGGGAGTCGGAGGCACATTCGTCACAACATTTCCGAGAAGCACGCCTCGCTACGCTATGGGGCAGACTGCACCCGTCATGATCCGCGCCGTGGGCGTCGTCAAGGCACAAAATATAAAGGACATTGCCCCTCTGCAAGATCGCCTTGCTAAGTTCCCTGGTCCTCTCAAAGGAAAGACAAAGAGAAAGGAGGCAATCGCCTGGCTCACTTCAGGCATAGAAGCGCTGGAAAAGGATACACCTGACATTTCATTCCATTCCCAACTGTCGCTGGATGCCAAACGCTCAGTAGAACGCATATTACTTTGGAAACTTCTGCGAATATTTATCGAACATGATGGCAATCTTGAAGGCACTCCTTCTGTGGACACAGCTGTTCGAGAACTTCTGACACCTGAGATCAATCACGCGCAGAGCGAAGCTACTCCATTGTTCACAGGAGCCGCGACTGTAGGCAATGCTTCGTTGATGCAGGCTGATGGCAGCGACCTGAACTCAGTGGAATCAATCCGGGTCAACTTGCTCAAGGGCGATCGCGAAAAGGCAATTTGGACAGCGGTGGACAAACGTCTCTGGGGTCATGCCATGCTTCTCTCGCAAACTGTCTCGCCCAGCCTGTACAAGCAAGTAGCAGAAGAATTTGTGCGCAAGGAAGTCAATTACCCAGGGCACTCAAACGAGTCGTTAGCCGCCCTGTACAAAATTCTATCCGGTAACTACGACGACTGTGTAGATGAGCTAGTTTCTCCTCACGCCCGCGCTGGGATGCAGCTCATCTCCACCGAAACATCGTCTGGATCTACAAAGGACGCAATGGACGGCCTTGACAAATGGCAGGAGACGTTGACGCTTGTCTTGAGCAATCGAAGCGGCGAAGATACTCGCGGACTAAAAGCCCTCGGCAAATTGCTCTCTCAATATGGGCGAGCTGAAGCTGCTCATATTTGCTTCATCTTCAGTCGAAGTCAATCAGTCTTTGGGGGTCTGCAAGACTCTAATTCTGACTTCGTTTTGCTAGGGGCAGATCATGCTCGACAGCCTGATCAACTTGCCAAGGAACTCGAGGCACTACAACTTAGCGAGGTTTTTGAGTATGGCCTCTCTCTAGGCGGCAGCGGTGTCACGTCTTCGGGAGCATCCCATCTCTCTGCGTATAAACTTCAGTATGCCATGACTCTAGCAGAACACGGATTTCGCGACAAGGCGCTTCAATACTGCGAGCATTTGGCGTCGGCGATTGTTGCGCAGACACGACGATCTCCGTATCATCACCCAGTAATTGAAGCAAGTGTGGAAGATCTGATGGCTAGATTGAGGCAGGCACCCAAAGAGGCTTCGACCTCATGGATTTCTAAGCCTACCGTGGGCAAGGTCTCAGACAGCATGTGGAACAGGTTCAACAAGTTCGTTTCGGGAGACGAAGACGGCCACGGTCATACAGGGTCGGAAGCGGATGCTGGAGTCTTTGCACGGATCGCTTCTACACCCAACATCTCGAGACCACCCTCAACCTCCAATGTGGACATTTACAGCCAAGCTGCCAGCTATCAGTCCACCATGGCCTCTGCTCAAGGGATGCCTGGAACTTCACGATACGCACCGACACCGTCGGCGTCGCTCTCCAGTGTCAGTGCCAGCCAATATGCTCCTGCCACCCAACCACAATTTGCCCCTGTAGCAACTTCTGGCATCGACGTTCAACAGTATGCTCCGAGCCAGTACGGCCCCAACTCACCAGGGTTAAATGTATCGGCAACGCAACACGACGTTCACCAATACCCAGCTGATCCTGCGGCCGAGTTCACGGGCTTCAGTCCGGTACAGACGGCGCAGGTTTCATTTGTACAGCACTCGGCCAATGCATATCAGCCACCCGTTGCATTTGAAAGACCCCTCGAGACAACTTTCTCACCCAACGGTCTCGACGTCGCAGGCCAAGGTCATCGGCCGTCATCCTCATCGCACGAAAGCGCTCATATGCTGTCGGCCACGCAAACAGACGAAACTCAGCAACCCGCGAGTGGCAGCTCATACGAGCCACCTTCGTATCAGCCGTACAGCTACGAGCCTCCTTCCTATCACCCTGAGGCTGTGGCTGGTGATGCGGAAGAACCCAAAAAGAAGAGCTTCATGGACGATGATGATGATGAAGCTATCCCTGCCCTCAAAAAGCCAGTAGAGAACACAAAAGCAGAGAAGGACCGAGAAAACGAAGAAATGTTCCGCAAAGCTGCCGAAGAGGATGGTAAGCATGTCTTGGAGCTACTCACCGTCGAATGCAAGCTAACGATGCTCGCACAGCCAAGCGAGCCGCAGCCGCAGCAGGCGCGAAGAAGGGATGGGGCTTTGGTGGCTGGTTCGGAGGAAGCAAGAAGGCGGACGGCAACATTGGAGAAGCAGCTCCTGGTAAACCTATCAAGGCTAAACTCGGTGAACAGAGTAGCTTCGTCTATGATCCTGATTTGAAGCGATGGATCAACAAAAAACCGGGTGCCGAGAACGTCGAGGCTCCCAAGAGCACTCCTCCACCGCCTCGGATGGGCCCACGTTCGGTCAGCGACAGGCCTCCGTCGGCCGGCACGCCTCCACCCACAGCTGGACGATCTAGCGTTCCACCCATGGGCCTGCCTCCTCGATCTACTCCTGGAAATCTACCGTCGCCGCAGTCGACGGACAATGCAGCAGGACAGAATCCTCCCATGGGATTGCCTCGGTCAGTATCGTCCGGAAGTGTCGGCGGAAGCAGGCCTACTACGAGCATGAGCAATGCAAGCAGTATCGACGATCTTCTGGGCGCGCCTGGGCCACGGAAAGCTGGACAAAAGAAGCCCAGAAAGAGTGGTCGCTATGTCGACGTAATGGCCAAGTAAAACGGGGGAACAGTCCGGGAGCACTCGAGTGCCCCATCAGCTCCAAGGTGCTTGCCAAAATCACGCAAGCACAATGTTTATTGAAACGTCCACATTAGGCGACTGTAATCGAAATGGCATAGACTATTCATTTACTCCTCTCTCACTTATTTGGCGTCCAGGTTTTGTTGTTCAAACCATTCAAGGGAAAGTTGCATCCGTGTCAGGAGCTATAAGATTGTACATAATACTTTTCTGTTCATTAGGCAATGTATCCAATGCAATGATATGGGAATGGGATCCAACCTACTGTTATTACAGAATCGTCGGCGGCGGCATCTTCATGATGAGGCACATATACGTAAAGAATCAAGGCGTGATCATGAGCGAAACATGCAATGACTCGACCCTCTAGGCGACCGATGCTCAGCACCCGGCTCCAGTCCTTTCCGTCAACTCGAACGGTTGCCCAGCGGTCAGGTCCTTCTTCTCGGAATTTTGTGCTAGGATGATCTTCAACTGGATGCTCCAGTTGCGCTGGATCGAGCTCAGGATTTTCCAAGTCCGACCACACGCTGTCAATGTCAACCGTTTCGGTGGCAATCCGAAGTCGCAAGCTACCGTGCATGTTGGCGCTGATCTCGAGTTTAGGTGCCTTTGACTGTGTGGCTTCCGCCAAGGCCAGCTTCGTGAAGCGATCTGAAATAGCTTTGAGCTGCAGCAGCGGAGGCAGTTGTATGTGTACATCTGGCTCGCGAACCTTGGGCTGCATGATGGTCTCCACGCTCTCGGGATGGAGCACGCGGACGGGAATGTCCTGCGTGATGATTTTCTCGTGTTCTCGGCGCAGGGAAGTCTCGAGATGTTCTGGCTCGAAATCCTCGTCGCCGAAAGGGTCGTCTGACGATATTTTGGCGGCACCTGCGCCTGCGTGTGCGGACGAGTGGGATGTCGTGGTTGTGATGGTCATGGACAAGACAGGAATTCCCTCCTTCTTGGTCAGGCGGAGTGAGGCCGATATGCTGTTCATTGCTGACTTGAGGGCCCTCTGTAGCGGCTGCAGAGGTAATTCGAGGTTGATTGTGTTGTGGGATTCCGCTGATTGGATATGGTAGCCCTCGAATATGAGCTCCATGGACAGGGAGCTGCTGACGCTCAGTAATGAAAGCCTCGGCCTCCATGAGCGTGCGGGTTATTTTGTGGGCAACTTACGCCCAAACCTGGGATCCCATATCGGGAATGACTGTGAAGCGAGCGGTGTCATCGCTGAGACGGACCCAGGCGATCTTCTCCAATGATGATAGGGCGGCTGTCAGTTCTGAAGGAAGTGAGATGCGAGTCAGGACACAGTCTACGCAATCGCCTGTGAGAGCGGGCTGGGGCCTACTGGTAAAGGTGCGTATATTCTTCAATTCTGTGCGGAAGCGCATGTCTGCCAGATTGGGATCCAATTGTACGTTTCGCCAAAGTACGAAGTGAGGTTGCGATGCAGGGCAGGCACGATCAATGGTGGGGCGTTTTGTGAGGCGGAAAGACGGCGTCACTCATTTAAGGTCTTTGTTATTTCCATTCGTGCCGCCTACCTTTCATCTACGGCTTATTTTTTGAAGATACATTTCGTCTGATCAAAAATAAAGACGCGCGTCAATGTATCCAATAACGGGCATGCCAAGCCCCAAATTGTACATCAGTGGTGAGGGCATCACGCTACAAGAGTTCAATCGCTAGGCTGCGTGGCACGCGTGAGGCGTGAACAAATTGTTCCTCTGATCATGGTCATAACCAAATTTCGAGCCGTCATGTGTTGATTTGACTCAATGAGACAAGTCACAGCAACCGAATCGTGATCGAAATGCCTCTCTGGGTTCCAAAGATTGTTTGTAGGCACCATCGCAGGCCAAATGAATATGTTTCGCCTCGTTTCTCCATCACGACATCCACCAATATGTCGGCTCTGGCAGGGGCTTGTTTGGCATGAGCATTGCTCTCAATGGATTCTGGTGTGGTCGAAGTACTTCTTAGAGTTGATGTTCATCATTAGTAAAGTGAAGGATACAGCTAGTGGAGACAATTCCCATATCAACTCCTCATAAAGGACACTTGTGAAAGAACACGCAATTCGACCTCAAGGCTGTGCCGCCTGTTGAGCAATATGCATTGCGTCTGCCTGCTCTTTGCTAGAAGGGAAAGAGCGCGAGTCAAGTAATCGGATCGCGTCACCATGGGCGACGGTAGCGAGCAGTCCGCAAATGAGGACCGGCGACGGGGTCATGGGACGCCTCAGGCTACCCGATGACCATCGACTGCGAATTCGGGACCATGAAGAAGGCGCGGCCTGAGAAAGAGACCTTGCAGTCTCGAAACGAGTTCGTGCTCCGGACGTGATCAATCCTTTGAATGATCCGGTCTTGGGGTGTATCATTGCACAAATGTGCCTCTAGCCCATTGCAGCTTTGCCTAAGCCATGAAACAGATGATGCGCAGGATTTAGAGTAATCACATGGAGATGCAATTGATGCTTTGCAACAGCGAGATGGGCGAAATGCTTTCTTCTCTGAGTGTACTTGGCATCAAAGCCGCCGATTGGCGAGCGTTTCATGTAATCTGAATCGATTTTCAACATTCCACTTTGCTCTTCTGAGCATAGACAGCTAGATGTGCGCTCTGACATATCACGAGACGAGACGATCATATCACCTCGTGGGCTCCTCGTCGTCGCTATCGTCCATGAACCCTTCCTCAAGACTACAGAACGTCAACAAGTGTAGACAAAAGTTTCACGATGACTGCAGCTTACTCTCGGCTCAAACGACGTGTCGAGTCATGCATGGCGGATAAAATGTGTCTGCCAATGGCGTTCATTGTGGCTTGATCAATATCGCCCAACTCTTCTCCGACCTCTAGAAAGGTATCCGTGGCGTCATTTTCCACGGCGTGCCTGTGCCCTCTCCACGAGATAAGTGGTGTCAGGTTCGTGAAGTGATGCAATATTCGATGCCGCAAGCCTGTGGTGCTCTGCGAGAAAGTCTCTAGTGGGAGATATTGACTGTAGCGGTTTCGGTAGCGGCGCCAGACGGGCATGACGGCGAATGTCAGAAGAACGAACACGATAAGTGACACAATTGCCGGGATGAAGAGAGTCTAGGTGGAGGTTTTGCGTCAGAGAACAGTACTGGAGGTATCTTCACGATCAACACGACTGCTCGCCTTCAAGAGAGAAGAAACTGGGGTTGACCGCATGTTCACGGCACATGCTCGCCGTGGCGATGCGCTACACCAGTAAGAACGTTTGCTGCGCTGTTGCAAAATTTCGCATGTCTTCGCCGTGACACGTGAATTCTGAAGATGACCGTCGCGCCTTTGGTATTCTGGGTACCTCGTTTAATAGACGAGGACATCATCCAAAGGTTGTCGTCGCTTTCGTCCGCTGCCGAACATAGCTTAGGGATCAAATGTGGGGCCGTCGAATAGTTGCGCAGCTTCAGCAGTGTGAGGCACCCCCGGAAACCTGCGGAGAGACACCGCATGGGCGCATCGGGTCGGTGACTTTCCATGTGATCACTCTGGGAAACTTGATGACGAATTAGGGCAAACCAACAAGCGAATGTTGTATCCTTCGACGCGGCATAGATTGAACTGTTCCCAACTCTTGTATTATTGACCTTTCGCCATAGCTCGCTGCCGACGAATGCGAAACGCTCGATGAATGTGGAGCGAATTTGTCTGAACTTGTTGCGCGGCTCTGATAACCCCCCACTTTATACAGTGGGTCCCAGGTAATTCCGACCCAGAATGTATGCGATATGAGGTAGAGATGGGTCGGAATTACCTGGAGGGACTGTAGAATCATGAAACACCTCCCCAAGGACGGTCACCAAGCACGCCAGTAACATAATGCGGGAGCAGTTCCTGATGATTGCTCAATCATCTGCATTTTTCGAAGTTGAATCGGTGGTACTCATACTGATATTTAAGCATTAGGTCTTCAACATCAATATCACATTGGCCCACTGGACGAGCACTGCGGCAAGTGCAGGTACAAAATCGCCGAGTTTGTGGCCCGCGCGAATTCTGTGGCTGATCCTTATCAGAGGATGAAGATAAGAAGGTGGTCGCAAACACACGAGTACCTCAGGCATGCCTTTAAAAGGCCGCGTACAGAAACTCGAGGAAGAGGTTTTCTGTATTATATCTAGTCCGGTGTTCATCTTGCTGAAAGATAGGAAGGAGAGATCAAAGAAGAGCCTAGCGAAGCACACCATGAGCACTGTCACTAGCTTGTCTTTGATGCAAACATAGCTGGCGAACCAACTTGACTTCAAATCCGTCACGTGCACGAAGACAAAGATATTTCGCAGCAGAGTAATCCTGGTCGGCCCGCTCGATGATGAGCAGACAGATTTCACGATCCAAGGGAAGCCTTATCATCTTCTAGCCGTGTCCGTCTCGTGGCGGCCACCGTTTCCTACCTGGCTTCCAGAAATGCGTGGGAACAGGGGGCCCCATAGCACGGAGTACGTGTTCCGTGCTTCTTATGCATGCCAACCTGAACCCTCCGCATAATGCGATCCGGCGGCTGCCATATCCTGCGTCGCCGTTTTAGGTTCGTTCAGGGCGTCCCGAAATGGAGGACAAGTATCTATTGAAAAGGTGGAAATAAGATCACATTGCTACGCGTGCTTCAACAAGCGCAAACTGCACGGTTCAACTGCCTCGAGTGATTTCTGTGTCCATGTACGGAGTTCGTATGACTACCTTACTTACTATATCGACTATATCGACATATCGGAAACGAGGTCCCAGGATTTTACTACCTACGGTAGGTACCGTACCTTATGTAGTTATTAGAACCTACACATTAAATTTGGGCTGCTGCCCCAGCTTCCCGGGTGCTTAGCTGATCTCGCCAGGGTTCATCGGCCCCTGCACCCACCCCCGCCCCTATTCTTTACACGGGAGTGTTGTGTCGGTGCTCTGCCAGTCGCACCGGCGTCTCGGAAGCGCACCCTTGATCGAAGCTGCTGCGAGTTGCCACTGTCCCTCTCCCCCCCCATGAGCAAAACACGGCCTCGGAGCGATAAGTACGACATTATCTTCTGGCCGCTAATCCGTGCAACCCTTCAGGCTTGCAGCGACCCCCTGGCTCCCGCCAACGCCCCAGGCGGTCACACAACCATTTTCTGACCAGCAGTCGCGTGAAGAAGGCCTCAAGTCGCGCTGCCAAATTCCGACTTCATCACGTTGCTCGCTCGCCCCGTTTGCTGCTGCGCTTGCGACAAACGAAGCTGGGAACGGTCAAGGCAAGAACGATTGATGTCCTGCTGACTATATTTGGTCATTTTTGCTGTCCTGTCAAGGTAAAGGCCTCGGTTCAAGTGGTCATCATGCAAGCGGCCTCGCGCCAGCCCTTGTCTGCTTTTCAGTGTTTCACCTAGGCATATCCTGTCCCATCCTATTCGTTCACGACCGCAGCAATGTCCTCGACCGACAAGTCGAGGCAGTCCTCGGGGGGGCGATCCATCTTTTCTCGAAGCAAGAACAAGGACAGGAGGACAACAGATGGCGATTATCTCGATCCGAACACTGCCCTAAGCTTTCGCTCCGCGCGACACAAACGAGATTCATCCTCGACCTCCATCGACTCGCCGGCTTCCCCCGAACCTGGCGCCAACGCGATGACAGGGGCCATCACATCAATAGCCTACGACAATATTCCTGCCGGCTCTCGATCTCCCATATCTGTCGAATACCTCCCAACCCATGACCAAGCGCCGGCGCGACGTGAGCCCCCACCTCATCATCTCAGCAAAAACGCGGCCGACTTCCATCAGTACCAATCATACGACCCGTCGAACCACCGGCCCAGAGAATCTAACCTGACTATGGCCTCTACCGGCCGGCAGGCGCAATATCAGCAATGGGGTACCTCGCGGGGAAGTGTTGCCAGCACCACCAACGGCTACCATGCGTCCATATACGACTCCTATGCGAGCACCAACACTGGCCGTAGCTCTGGCGATAATTTAAGCGTATACTCAGGTAATGCCGGCTATCGAGAGACAGGAGGGACGGCACGCTCATCGCAAACAGCTCTACCCAGCGCATCCTCACAGAGTTCATATGCGTCGCACCAATCACACCGAGAACCGAACCGGCTGACCAAATTCCCTGGTCCCGGTCAGGGCCATGATGGGTTTCATTTTCCAAAGCCAGACAATGACCAGGTCATCGAGCAAATGTTTCTGCAACTCATGCAGAAAAGGGGTTGGCATAACTTGCCGGAACAGGCTCGTCGGCAGATGGTGGCTTATCCGCCCCAGAAGAAATGGACATTGTTGCATCAGGATCGTTTGACGGAATGGCAAGGGGAACAGAAACGGCGACAAACGGCACGAACGAATCAGTACGCCGCTCCGGACATAACCACTTATTCGGACGAAGAAGGAACGCCAGAGTGGTACGTCAGGAAAGTCATGGAGGACAGGCTCGACAGCAAGGGAATGGGCAGCCTCGAGGTCAACCTACGAACCCAACAAATTGGCTGGGTCAAGCGGTTCGTGGAGTGTCAGGGTCAAGTCGCCCTGGTCACCTTGCTGCTCAAGATCAATAGGAAGACAGCAGCTGGACAGGCCCTCGACAACAGCCGTGTGGAAAGAAACCTCGACAAAGAGCATGACATTGTCAAGTGTCTCAAGGCCCTCATGAACAACAAGTTCGGCGCGGACGATGCTTTGATGCAACAGAAGGTGCTGGTCGCGCTCGCCACGTGTTTGATGTCTGCTCGCATCACGACAAGGAAGCTCGTCAGCGAAATCCTTACCTTTCTGTGCACGTGGGGTCGCAATGGTGAGGGTCACATCAAGGTGATCCAGGCGTTGGATGAGGTCAAATCTCAATCCGGAGAAAATGGCAGGTTCGATTCTTGGATGCGCTTGGTCGAGGTCACTGTCGATGGCCGTGGCAAGATGGGTAGTCTGGTCGGCGCCAGTGAGGAGGTTCGCACAGGCGGCATCGGCATGGAGAATCTGCTCATGGAGTACGCCGTAACGACATTGATACTGGTGAACATGCTGCTGGACGCGACGGAGAACGATCTCCAGCTACGGGTGCACATCCGTGCCCAATTTACGGCATGCGGCATCAAGCGTATCTTGACCAAGATGGAAGGATTCCAGTATGACCCTCTCGACAAACAGATCGATCGCTTTAGAACAAATGAAGCTATCGACTACGAAGACATGCTGGAGAGAGAGAACAGCAGCATCAAAGACAGCGTCGAGGGTGTGGTCAGTGACCTCAACGATCCGGTCCAGATAGCAGATGCAATTCAGCAAAGAATTCACGGAAGCAAAGCGCAGGATTACTTTGTTTCGGCTTTGCAACACCTGATGCTAATCCGAGCGCAAGATGGCGAAGAGCGCCTTCGCATGTTTCAACTAGTCGATTCGATGCTCAGCTACGTCGCCATGGACAGAAGGCTACCGAACATGGACCTCAAGCAAAGCCTCAATTTCACTGTACAGAGTCTTCTCGACAAGCTTCACACTGACTCCGAAGCACGACAGGCTCAGGATGAAGCGCTCGAGTCACGACAGATTGCAGAAGCTGCCATGGCAGAGCGCGATGAGATGCATTCCAGGCTTGAGCTGGGGGCGGACGGGCTCGTCAAAAAGATGCAAAAGCAATTAGACGAGCAGTCTCGCTTCATCGAGGCTCAAAGGAGGCAGGCGGACGGACTCAAGGCCGAAATTGGCAGCCTGCAGACCATACGCGCCAAGGAAGCTCAACGGAACGAGCTGGAGACGCGAGAGTTGTATCTGATGCTCAGGGATGCCCAGGACATTGCAGCGTCAAACGCCATCAAGGGCAAGCCTAGTGAGGGAGCAGGTAAAGGGAACGCCGCCGAGATGCAGGGTATACTGGACAGAGGACGACTGATGGAGCGTCTGCAAATGCAGCTAGAACGCCAAAAGACGCAGTACAAGCTGGAAGGAAGGGTATGGGGCGAAGCGGGGGGTCCCTCAGACCGGCTGCGAGCGCTGCGAGAGGAAATGGACAACGACGGGTTGGAGTCGCCGGTCGGCGGCGGAACTCCGCCGAGGGATCTTACCAACAGTGTTCTGGGCAGCATTCACAACCGCCAGACGAGGATGCCACGAAGGCCTTTCCAATCCGACGCGACCACCAAGGACGGCATGATGGAGGATCTCGAAGTGGCGGAAGAAGAAGACGAAGGTGTCGTTTATGAGCGGCCACGCATCGTCGAGATGAAGCGACCAGTGATCGATCCTCAACAGCAAGCCGGACTCCTGCAGGAGATCGGCGCCAAGGTCAAAAGATATGAGGCAGATGAGCCGAGAGGGGCTGACGGGCCGCCTGCAACATCACAACCAGGCTCTGGAGCAGCATCGTCAGGGGTTCCTCCGAAGAGCGAGACGCAAAGCACGGGGGCTGCGCCTGCTACTGGTGCTGGCGCTCCGCCTCCTCCTCCTCCTCCTCCTCCTCCTCCACCACCACCATGGCGAGCGCGCCGGCCGCCATGACCGTCGTCGACATCCACACCCACATGTACCCGCCGCAGTACATCAAGATGCTCGAGTCGCGGACCACCATCCCCCTCGTCCGTCGCTTCCCCCAGAGTCCCGAGCCGCGCCTCATCCTGCTCGACACCGAGTTGGCCGACCTGCAGAGAGCCCTCAACGACTCCTCGGCCAAGCCCCCCGGCCGTCCGCTCACCTCGCACTTTGCCTCGCTCGACCAGAAAATCCACTTCATGGACACGCACCACATCGATGTGTCCGTCATTTCTCTGGCCAACCCGTGGCTGGACTTTGTCGATGCCGACCAGTCCGGCCCCATGGCCGAGTCGGTCAACGCCGCCTTCTCCAACATGTGCGGCCAGCACAACGGCCGTCTGTTCTTCTTCGCCACCCTGCCGCTCACGGCGCCGCTCGAGACGCTGCGCGCGTCCATCGTCCACCTCACCGGGCTCAAGTACTGTCGCGGCATCATCCTCGGCACGTCCGGCCTGGGCAAGGGGTTGGACGACCCGGACCTGCTGCCCATCTTCGAGGCCATCGCCGACGCCGACCTGACCGTCTTCCTGCACCCTCACTACGGTTTGCCGAACCAGGTCTGGGGCCCGCGCGCCGGCGAGTACGGACACGTCCTGCCGCTCGCCCTGGGCTTCCCCCTCGAGACCACCATCGCCGTCGCTCGCATGTACCTCGCCGGCGTCTTTGACAAGGTCCGCCGTCTGCGCATGCTCCTCGCCCACAGCGGCGGCACGCTGCCTTTCTTGGCTGGCAGGATAGAGAGCTGCATCCTCCACGACGGCCAGCTCGTCGCCGAGGGCAAGGTCGGCAGAGACCGCCGCACCGTCTGGCAGGTCCTCAAGGAGCAGATATACCTCGACGCCGTCATCTACTCCGAGGTAGGGCTCAGGGCCGCCATCGACGCCAGCGGCTCCGAGAGGCTCATGTTCGGCACCGACCATCCCTTCTTCCCCCCCATCACCACCGACGAGCAGGGCCAATGGGAGAGCGTCAGCCTAAACGCCCAGGCCGTGGCCAAGGCCGTAGGCGAGGGCTCGGCCGAAGCCAAGGCCATCATGGGGTCCAATGCGATCCGCGTCCTGAAGCTGCAGGCGTAGACAGAGAGGACGCTGCCATTTCGTGAAAGGAGGAAGAGGGACAAATAGATGTGACGGAATGCAAGGCTCGCCAAGCGCTGTCGGAGATGGAAGGTCTAGAGAACGAATTGTGAGTTGCGAGCGGAAGACAGAGACGGGTCAAAGAGAGGGCAGGTCGAGCTGAGCAGGTCGAGCTGAGCAGGTCGAGCTGTGCTGGTCAAGCTGGGCAGGTCGAGCTCACCAAAAACCGTAGTCAGTTTCATGTCTGACAAAGTGCCATCCCCGAGTCTTTCCAGCATCGAAACTGGCCTTGTGCCTCCAACCACCAAAAGCGAATGCTTCTCCCTCTTCTCTCGTCCCCATCTTCTCAACAAGCCGGCGCTTCCTGGCGGTACTGCACCTCAGCCTCGTAGATGCTCTGCCTCACCTCGCCGAGCCTCTCTTCCGCCTCGCGACATCGCACCTCGTCAAACCCATCCTCCCCTCCCGCCCGCAGATTCCTCACCATCTGCACCGCCCTCAACTTATCACACACCAACTGCCAATACATCTTGCCGCCTTCCCTCGCAACATAGTCCCCCGGCACATCCACCGCGCCATTCGCCACCCCCCCGCCAACCTCCCTTGCCCTCACCTCCGCCTCTCTCCTCCTCGTCTTCTCATCCCTCCTCATCCTCACCCTCCTCCTCGCCTCAGCCAGGTCATCCATCTCCTGCTCCGCCTCCACCCTCCTCTTCTCCTCCTGCTCCCTCAACGCCTGCACCTCCGCCAGCCGCTCCCTCTCCCTCGTCAGCGCCAGCGCCTCCCTCCTCACCTTCTCCGCATGCTCCCCCCGCGCTTTCGCCTCCCGCGCCTCCAAATCCTCGGCGAAAAACCTCCCCTCGCGGTCCATAGCCTCGCGCTCCAGCCTCCGCGTCTCCTTCGCCCTCCACCCCGCGTCGTACACGGTCCTGGCGTCCCCATCCGACAAGATATCCCTCGCGCGCTCAAACAGCTCCCATTTCTCCGCGTCGAATGCCTCGCCCGCCTTGTCGGGGTGGTAGCGCAGGGAGCTCTTGCGCCATGCGCGGTGTATGTCCTCTTTGGATGTGAGGGCGTCCACGCCCAGCAGGACGTAGAGGTCGGTGCCTTGTTCGGCCAGGGCGCGCGCGTGCAGCGCCAGGGTTCTCGTGTCTTCGCTCATGGTTCGCGTGGGGTCTCGTCACGGTCGTGTTGGGATGCTTCTCCCGAGGGCTCCAACGGAGAAGTGGCCAAGGGACTTGTGTATATGGCTGCGCAAGCTGGATTGCGACACCGTTGGGAACGTGAATGTGATCCGTGTTTCTGTGTGGTCGTGTGTGTCGTTTTGCTCTCGGAGCAAACCGCAAGTTTGTAACCTCTGTCAAGACGATTTACCGACGGGTTATTTTTTTTTTCAAAGCTGTCAACCAACCAGACTGAGCCCCACCTCCAACCCACCAGTGACCACACCACCACTCACTCTCCACCACCTCGGCATCTCATATATCTTCAACGTCAAGGCTTGAATCGTTTGCTGCGTAGGGCGCCCAAGCCTTCAAAGAGCCACAATCTAATCCATTCACTCAGCGAGCAGCTTCACATTCAAAATACTTTGCTCTGTAGGCAAATACAAAATAGGATATGTGTGGCACACTTCTAGCATTACAATTCGCCAAGGAAAAGCACCCCCCGCAAGCTCAGCACAGCAATGTCCGTCACCATCTGTGGCATCATCGACAACGTCTCCTCTTCTCTCTTTGCCTTGCCGCCTGATCAGTCAACCTTCATATCCAGCCACGATCTCGTATGAGTCGAATGCTGCGTAGCCACTATTGACCTGCTGCTTCCGTCGGCGCTTTCCGCAAACCCGTAGACGTCCGGCTTGCCGTGCGTCTCGTCCAGCAGAAAACTCTCATATTCACCTAGACCTTCTTCCTGCATGACCTTTTGAGTGGGCGCATTGTCTTGATTTCCCGTGTATGTCCACTTCCACTCCCCGTGGGAATGCTTGTATGCATCACCATCCGACTTTGCGAGGCCCCCTTGAATAGGCTCCTCCCGTTCCAAACGCCAATGCGACAGTGCTTCACATGTCCAGATTTTTTTGTCGTCTAGTCCCAGACCCTCACAGGCCAGACGCACCCGCACAGAGCTGTGAATGCTCTCGTTGGTGCCTTGAAGATATTGATCAGTGGGCTGCGACGTCACAGGGTCTACCTGCTTATACATGCCCGGCGTCCTGGCTTTGGGCCCTGATAAGACATACACAGGTGACCTTTGGCTCTGAATGGCCCCCAAAGCCCACGGACGCAGGGGCTGATTGCCCCGTTGTATCTCGTCAACTGCCCACCGCGATTTTTTGCGCTTAAAAGAGATGATGCTCTTCTCTTGCGGCTGTTTGTAAAAGTCTTTGGTCTGATTCACCACGCGCTGGAGGGAGGGTTTGTCGAACTCTACGCCGAGGGGCGCCATCTGATCCATCATCCCTGACCAACCTTTCAGTCAGCTTTTTCCGGCCTGCCACGCTCGAGCAACAGGGTCGAATCTGTGCGAGAAAACATACAAGCCAGCGTGCTGTTGGCAACACCTTGGTCATCCCATCCGCCTCCACAATTGCCATGGTTCCCAGGAAACCAGACTTGCCGCAGATTGGTGGCACCTGGGCCAATACTGTTAAGCTCCCAGACGGCTGGACTGAAAGGCGCTCGCGTTTCGTCAAGAGCAAGGGCCTGGAAAGCATTTTCGATGCAATTCGATAGAGCCGTGTCGTGCCACTTAAACGTGCATAGGAGGTCAGTACTTTCGATTATTTATTCAAAAGCCACGTCGAGGACAATCTCGTGGACGTGAGAGCAAGGGAGGAGAGACTTATTCGTCATTATTCGGCCGAATGCCTATCCTCTCCAACCATCCATTGGTGGGTATGCCAAGAGATCCGACGGTATCCCAAACACAGACAGCTTTGATTTTGATGGGCGGACCTTGGCCAGTTTTGCCTTGATTCACGCGGGTGAGGCCCAATTTCACAAGTTTTCTTCGGTAACCTTCCGCATCCTTGGGCTTTTCCCCATCCTTGAAGGGTTTGTCTGGGAACGGGTCACGGTAGACTGGATTATGCCGATTCTGCATGTCTTTGAAGATGGGATAGAAGTCTTCGATGCCCTCCCTGGTCAGCAGACCAAGTTGCCCAACCATGCCGGCCACAGATCTGACGGTGAAGGCGCCCCGCGAGAAGCCAAGGAGAAAGATCTCATCTCCGTCTGAGTAGTTGGCGCACAGATAGGCGTAAGCTTCGCGTACACGCTATCAAGAAGATGTTAGCAGATGGCGGATGGCGCTCAAGGTGTCTTGACATGACACAAACCTCGGCCAAGCCATGGCCAAAGACCCCGCCCGTGAAGCGATCGAGGAGATTGCTGCCAGTCCCGACTCCGGAGTGATAGGATATGATTTGCAGTGTGCCGTCCTGGCACCGAGGTTTAAAACAGCGAGAGATGCGTGTGACATTGGAGGGGTCCTGCAGCTTGCATGTCTGCTTATCATAACCGTTGTTGCTATTCATCCACGTTCCGTCGCATAGTACCATAAGACGCTTCTTGTGGTACTGAGCCTCGCTACACTTGGCAGCCATGTTCGCGATTGAGAGGAAGTTTGGCATACGACGTCGAGGCCGCCTTTACTTGGCGCTGCCGATTTCGCCGCCGTAAGAATTGGAAAGTGTGTGCCTCGGCCAGCAAGAAAGCTGGCTGCATCGAAGACAAGACAAGGACAATATGAGTCGGGGTGATTTGGCGCGACCGAGAACGCCTTATGAGGGCATACCCCGGCTGCAACAAACAAGGGGGCGGCTGACGGTATAAAAATACTCGGTCGAGTATCCTGTAGGGCAAGAAGTAAGCTGATCGAGTGAGACGGTACAGCCCCCTTGTGTGCGATGGCTTATCAGCCGACCATCAAAATCCGAAGGGCAAACCTAAAGTGCCTCAAGTGAAAAAGGGAGGTCAGAGACTGACGGTGAGGCTGAAGCATGCTGCGCGGGAAAGAGATAGTGGCAGCAGAGTCCTGCCACGAGGCGACGATTATACCACTCTTTGCAGGATGAGGCTTTCAAAAAGTCTCAAGGCCTGGCTGTTCCTGCCCGACGTGGCGTGTGCGAATGGAAGCAGCGCCTTGGCCGTTTGCCGTCGCGGTTGGTCTGCACTCGGTTGGCTCTGCATCATGTACTGTAAGCGCAGACATCAGCCAGCCTCGCGACGCCACATCGCACGAGGCAAACCTCCAGCGGAACATGGTTTTGCTTCTTGACTCATGATACGTTTTCCGAATTCCTTTGTCTCTCTGTCTCAACTACCGAGTACGAGTGCCCATTTAGCGTCTCGACGTACACACAAACACACTGTCATGTACAGAGTATGCCGTGTCGATTCTCTCTCCCAGTGGCGGGCGGCCCGCAGCGGCGTTGCCCGAGAAATGACAGCGGTTGGGTGAGTTTCGCAATGGAATGGATCAGCTTGCGGATGAGACGCCAAGATCTCACATGCATACTTACGGAGCACGACGCCAGCCAATCTCATTCGCCCCGGCCCTGGACGAAGCCAAGGAGAACACCTTATCTGTAAGTAGGTTGCTCTAACACTGTGCTGCGCCTCGTACTGAGACGCAGCATGTGATACGTCGTCTCTGTATCGGTGCTCGGTGCTCCAAACGCCGTGCCCCATATTTCGATACCTTGATGGCAATTTGAACACAATCCGAGTTGACCAGTCATTTCAGCTTCCTGTCAGCCTTTGAACACGCCGCCGGAGCTGACATTCCAGCAGCTTGCATTGAGGGAAAAAAACGAGTCCAACCCAGCCACGCCGCATCCACTCCACGGGGGTCCGGCGAACTGAAACAAGACGAATCCTTCGATTGAATGCCATGTTGTGCACTTGCCATGCAATCTACTTCGCGCGCAGTCCCTCTCGCATCCACTGTGGCACAAAGGCTTTAATCTTCACAGTGCTCTGATCCTCCTCCTCACCCCATCGGAGTACGAATTCGTCGTCTGGGTTATAGGTGGCCGCGGCCTGCTCACCGGGGAGGGTGAGATCCGTCATGATCTCCAAACGACACAGTCCCAGTCCAATGTTGCCTACACCCTTGAGCCACTTGCCAGCGCTGCGACTCTTCTTATCAAAACGTCCCACGCTTGTTTCAGCAGGGATCATATCCGCTGTGATCCGCTCCGGGCCATCACATTCAGCCTTGTATGTGAGCGAATGGGGAGGTGCCTTGTCCCTGTCGTAGATGATGCACGGCAAGATGCGCTTTCGCACCACGCCGCGATGTTTGGTGCGAATCGTGAGCTCTTGTCCCACATAACAGCCCTTGTGGAAGTCAACCCCGTTCATGAGCTCCATGTTGCTCTCGAGTGGGAGAGCCTGCTCGCGCAGAATTTCGTCCTGCCCTTCGGGCACGCCGTGCAGATACCGCCGAATCGTGTAGGCAACCTCAGTGCTAGTCTCGAGACTGACTTCTGGCTTCTTGCTGTTCAATTGTACGACTCGACAGCCCAGTCCTGGAGCTCGAGGATCGTTTAGTACCATCATTGACTTTGAGGAACATAGAACCGGTAAAGACGATTCATCCCAGGCGTGCCAGATGGATGCCTCCTCGTCCGAGATGGTGCGCACCGTCACCTTGGCTCGCAGCTTGTATCGTTTGACGTGCTTTGCGAACCGAGCCATCTGCGTGGCGTCTGCCTCTATGAGAAAACCATCTTCCTGCACAGGTGGCAAAATCCCTCCCTGGATCGGGTACACAAAGATATCATGCACAACTCGTCCAGTGGCATTGAGCAGTCCCGCGTAGAAGGCATCAGTGCGCGGCAGTCCATCCGCGTTGATGACACTGGCCGTAATGATACCTTGCAAGAATTTTGCTGCCTCGGGGCCAGAAACAGAAAGAAGTTGCCTCGATGAGATCTGAGCGATGCCGGAGGCAGGAGGCTTCGGTGGTATTAACGTAGCAAACGATCGACGTTGTAGCAGGCGGCGACAATTGCTACAGGCCTTCAGATGAGGTGCCCACTCTCGTCGCTGAGATGCGTGTCTCGTAAAGGATCGCATCTGGCGGCCGCGTATTTCTTCGTTGTTCAAGTCTATCGTCATAAACGGCGTTTTTGGAGCTGAAGCTCAAAAGCTGGAACGGCCAAAAATGTCCACAGTGACGTCGCACGTGTTTGGTGGGGTCCTCAGCGAGGTCTCAGCGCAGACACCATGCTGCGACTGCGAGGCAGCACCACGGTGCCAATGTATTGCCCAAGAGTCTTTTCAAAACTTCCACTGAGCCATAGTCTTGGATGAGTACAAAGGTGAGGCTGCACGCACTACAACGTCTTTACTGACATGCAGTAGTCCGGCATAAATCGCCGGGCCCGGAAGGTAGTCGATGAGTGATGGATTCGCAGCAATTTGGAGACGACGACGCTGATCAAGTTCATCGCGATGATCAACTTGCTCTTCTAGGACGTCATCCGTTGACCATTGCATTCACACCTCCTAGTGAGGTGCCAAGCGGTAGAGTCTCATCGGCCCCGTTAGAAATAACAACGGCTGGATCGGCGCCGACTGTTCATACGGTGATACCGCAAAGTCGTCAATCGAAAGATAAGGGTTTGGGAGACACGCGAACAATCATGTCATGCCATTGTTTGAACCACATCTTGACATATGGGCATGGATACTCTTGAACGCGGAATGAGGGGCATGTGAGTGATTTTCCCACGACCAATCAGTCTACATGTAGCTTCTAGTAGCATCATAATAGACTTTGCCAGTCAGTCAATCAAATGCCTTCGATTCAGAGCACAAATTTCGGACCACACATCAAGATGAACTATGCCCTCTCCTCCGCTCCGGCTTGTGTTGGCAGGCAGTGTGCTGGTCGTGCTTTTTTATTGACACAGTGGCTATCATAGGCAGCCCTCGTGATTCTACTCCATCATTTAATCAAATTGAAGATCAAGGGCAGGGCCGAGGCAACAACATGTGAGGCGTGATAGTACAGCTATACTAGGCAGACACAAAAGGCAGTATTAACATATCAAGACCAAAGCTTGTCCCTTCAATGCCCAGAGGGGCTTGAACAAGTTGCACCTTATTTGGTTGGCCAAGATGGGCACGGCTCCGGCCTGAGTCACAATTCACGATGAACACTCCCCTTTCCCACGGTGAATAGCGCACGGCAGTGCCTGTCGATTCCGCCAAGACATGTCGTCTTCCTACCTGCAGGGAGGGAGGCATCCATGCCACGCAGGCCTGCGAGTGAACTGCCCGAGCGGCGGTGAGGAACGGAATGAGAGGTGGAGCAGCCAAGGCAGGCCCTGCGGCCAATGTCGTGAGCTGTGGGCGCATCTCGTGGGAAGCGTTCACGGATGGAAGAAGGCTCGAGCTTTGCGTGGAGATGTCCGGCAAGCAAGCATGCAGTCCATGGCCGGCGAGAGCGTGATGAGTAGACCGACGCTGGTATGGAGCCAGGCACCACCCGGTCAACACCTCAGTGCGGAAGCGGGTTCGCTGAAAAGATTGTTTGCAGACCTCCTCCGCCTCCACTACTGCGCTGACAGGGAACTGGTTTTGGCAGCACATCATGCAGCAGGTAATGGAAGAAGAAAACCTACAGTACACGCACAAGCCGGAGAAAGTGAATTGTGAAGCACTGGAACTTGTGCGCACGCAATTGAAACTAAACGCCCCCAGGAAAATTCAATCAAGAACAAAATCTGAAGAAAGCTAAGCAATGGCATCTTGGCAAGCATAGACGACCAAAGAGGGTGGAGGAGGCATGAAGCGGTCGGGCGTATTTGCACATAGTGCAGCGACGCTACAACAAAGGGGGCGGTGTGTCGTTTGCAGCTGACGAACGTGAACATTGCGTCTCAGATCCTAATACTCCGTACTCGGGTGTGCATCTCGAACAAAGCCCCAATGCAGCACCGCACACATGCAGTCATCACGGCGAAGCAAACCTGCAGGAGGACGGATTTCGACATTCGCCCTCTCGCCCTTGCATTGCGGTGTTCGTGCTCTCGTGACGTGATGTCGCTTCGAGCACGTCACTAATGATGGCATTCTCCGGGGGATTTTTAGAGTTTGGCAAGATGACAAAGCTTGGCTCGGCTTTTGGATTTGTGATCGCGGGGGGTGCGCTGCCAAGTTGAGCACGCAAGCTGGCTGGCACGCATTGCTGATGAATCAACGGCGACAAGGAGACAAGGCAGCAAAGTCCGAGATGCCGAGGGGGTGTGGGGCACATTGTTCACATCTCGTCGATGCGTCCAGGCGGTTTCTCGGCCATGATTCATGCCGGCTGCCGACATCGCCCCGGTTTTTTTCAATCCTTACCCCTACCTTGCTCTACAGCCATTAGGGCGACGCGATTACAGGACATGAGTCACCGTGAGAGCTGATTGCAATGATTTTGTCAGGGTAGTTCTGATTTGTGCCACAGATTAATCTATGTATCTAGTATCATCTTTTTTTTTTCAGGGCATTCCTCACCCGTGATCTTTGATGGGAGTGGTGAGAGATTCCCAATAGTATCCGTGCCTTCCTGAACTTGTGATTACAAGACGTGATGAAGAGAATCGTAAATAAATGCCACCATGAATATGTTCAACGCACGCAAATTGGGTATCTTGTGAACCAAAGCCTCGCTATGCCAATGCTGAGAAAAAATGAAAACGCCAGATCGTGTGGGAGTCGAGAATGACGACAAATTCTAGTATACCGAAATGGCAGTGACCAACCCGGCAGGCGTCCGCCGAGAGACATAGTATTCGTTGTGCAAGTCGTCCTCGTGTTGATCTTTGGCTTCTTTTTCATTGTATTCTAGCGTGGCATCGACAGGTGACAGCGGCATTGATTCGTCGTCTGACGACTCTGAGTCGTTGTCGATGAGATCAGGTGGTGAACTGGAGTGAGACGGTGTTCGGACAAGCTCGAGATGTGCGTAGTCCTCCTCTAGATCGTCCTCGCCCATCATGTCGTCGTCTTGTTGATCGACAGCGGTGACGGTGGTGGTGGTGGTTGTTCTGCGTGCAGGCACGGGGCTGCTGTTGGTCATTGTGATGTCTTCCTCGTCAAGATCTGAGTCGGAGTCGGAGTCAGAGCTGGATGAGCTGTATTGCTCTTCTTCTGGCTCCTCAACGATCTTGTCGGCCCATTGGACGCGGCGCTCGGCAGTCTTCTTGCTCGAGTTGGCACCGCGAACAGACTGGTTGAACCAGCGTTCTTGCTCACGCTCAGCATCGGCGAGTTCGAGCATAAGCGAGTCCAGCAGGTTGGCGTGACCAACGAGGAGACGGAGATTGTGGTCGGATTGGGCAGCCTCGCGAGAGAGCTTTGCCCGGGCCTTGTGAGCCAAACAGTAGGTTTGCGTGATGGACATGTCTTTCTTGGGAGCAGATCGAATACGACTGAAAGGTGAAGCTGAAGAGATGGGGTGACGAGATTGTGCAACTGCCGCGGTAGACATGTTGAGATAAATAGCGGAAGGCAGAGATCTTATTTAATGGATCGAAAGTATTTAATTGGTAATATTTGGGGTGGTGACTCAGGGACCCAGTTGCGGATGCTCCACGCGTAGGCCGTTGCAGGGGTCAGTCGAAACAAGGCTGCTGCTGTGCGTGCTCTTTGAGGCGGTGATGAGAGCGACTAGGCAAATGATGTGCTTGCGAATATTCACCGGTTGGGTCGATTTGCGTTTGGGGCTTGCAGGAATAATCTTTTGCTAAGGTTTGCAAAAAATGTGACTCTTCTCTAATGTGAATGCATTGATGTCTCGGATCTTCTCCAGAATCTCGTATCCCAGGGGTGGGCGAAGACGAGATACTTATCGACATCCGGGTTCCAAGGTCGTTAGGCGGGAACGACTACGAGGCCGACGACGACGCGCGCATGTAAGCGGACTTTGTGACCGCGGCCCCGACGGCAACCCGGTACAATGGAGGGTGGGGTGGGGCCAGGGGGGGGGTGTGAGGACAGCGCCAGGGAAAAAAGGGCGCGTTTCGCTATTACTTTTGGTGACTCGAAAAGGCGAGCCGTGGACATTCCGCTTTACCCGCTGACTAAAAGCCGACCTGACAAACCCGCGGACAGCATGAGCCATCATGAGCATTGAGCACTGGGCCCGTCCCAGAGGCCGAATCAGGTACCTGCCGGATTGCAGTAGCATCAGGCACTCCAACGGGTATTTCGATGCGAAAAGGTACATTTTGCTGATCCCCCCCCAAGCTCGCTCCGCGCTCTCGCTTGATGACTCCGTCTAGGTCAAACAGTCACTCACATGCAACGCGCGCATCCCCCCAGGTCCCCTTTTACAGTGCAGTCATGCCCGCATTCTCATGGCGTTATCCGGTGGCTCTCGGGTCTCCGAACCTGCCAGGGCCGGAGACAAAGAATAATAGCACTGGAGGATTCCTAATCAATCTCGCTGCTAGACGATCCCAGTGCAACGGTGTCCTGATTAATCCACACCCAACGTCCCTTCTTTTCTCTCCGCAACAGCTGCTGGTGCGGATTAGAAACCGCCTAGCTCTATGTCCGCCTATGCCCGGCTGTCGCTCAATTCCATCGCATTCTGTTCATTTCTCAGCAGCGTCCGCCCTTAACTCCATGTTCCGCTTCCAGCTAAATTCACTAGCTTCTGTCTTGTTGTCATTCCGTCATCTCCTGTGCGTGACCGTGAAACCCCGTTTCGCCCATCGGTTTGTCATTTGAAAGGCGTCATCAAAACTCCGACAAGACGTTGTGACTTTTCAAGGGTAATTACTTGGCCCCTGGGCGGCTTCGTATGCATCGTGCGCGTAAGCCCAGCCTTCATACCTGCATGATGTTGGTTTCTTCGTTGCGTGTCCCGATTGCCGTTCCCATTCTCTTTTTCTTGCTTTGAGTACCCTTTGCCGGGGGGTTGCCGTTCCCGTCTTCCAGTATCGCGTGCTAGCCTTTTTTTTTTTCCAAGAGTTTGTTGTCGCGTCATTTTTTCCCCTTCCCTCTAGCAGGGTCTTGTCGGTCGGACTCCACGACGGTGCCGAAAGCGACATCTCCCAAGCCCCGACCGGACGCCCTAAACGGCAGTAGGGCTGAGCATGATGACTCCTCCTGCTCTCGCTGAGACAAGACGGACCCACTCGTAATACCGAGTGCTTGTGTCGGAGTTGTCGACAAATGCCAATGAAAGCGAGCCTACGCGCGGACAGTGGAGGCTTGTCAGGCCAGCACCTAGTATCTCCGAGATGCGTCGTAAGAGTCATCATGCTCCGCGCGAATGAAAATATCCTCTCCATACCCCCCGGTTCGTCGGCCCAAGGAGATAATGACTGCAGCACGAGCGAAGCGCTAAGTCTCAAATGCATTGAGTCAATTGAGTGCTTCACTTGCGACCTTGAGTTGGCAATGCAATGTGTTTCGACTGTGCGTGAGTCCAAGATAGCAAACACGGGTAACGTGCCAGGCTGTCACCGTGCCACAGCCACCGCATGCGACGGAAGACCGCTCGTTGTTCTTTGATGTCTCAGGTGCCGCCTGGCATCGCCCACGTAAAATTTTGTGTTACACTCCGCTCACATTGAAACTTATTGATGCCGCGCCCATCAAGACCTTGCTTCAGTACACCAAAGGACGCCTTCTGCATTTGCATAGGGGAATGGGGAAATAACAACTTCTCATGGAGGTTTCTCACACCGTCACAACCAAGATGTAGAGCCGCATGATGACTCCGCGGCACTTCGGGAAGGGAAAAGAAGAAGCAACAAGACCATTCCCAAAGCGGGCATGTTTGGCGCCCGTTTCGGTGCGTCGGTCCTCGCGTCTGCTTCAAAGTGCGAGTGCAAGACGGATCCAAAGACGAAACCAAGCGTCATAGGCTGCACTAAATTTTGGCTCAGCTGTTACAGCGACTTGGGTGCATCAATAGAGCATCATGTGATTTGGCGACACCGGCGAATGGCGACTGCTGCAGCTGCCGACGTGACTGCCGCCGGAAGATTCCGCAGCCACTAGGAAGTATAAAGCAACGGAGTTGAAAAGGGTCCATTGACCTCGCAAGCATCACGATCTCGCCAAGAGCAACGAGCCTGGCGGGGGCGTCGATAATCCGGTCTCGGATCCGGCTGTTGTGGTTCTAATCCGGCGGTCAGAACTGCCATGAATATTCTCATCCGCCGAATGAAGCATGCCGTGCAAGACTGGTGGTGGTGAAGCACTTACCCGTGCACAAAACATAGGAGTAACGAGTCAAAGCTGCGCTATTGCAATGTTTCCCCCAGCAAGGGCATCGTCGCTGGCTGTATGAACATAACAGCATGGTCCCCGGGCTAATTTGCCGATCAATGCCCTCATCTCATATTCTGCATCAGGTCCACATGTTCGTCGAGGGCTCCCCAGCGGCAATGAGTCATCAAACAGGTAGTGATCTCCTCCCTACCGAGTCCTGCTCTGCACGATGTATTGCGACCGTGTCACCGAGAATGTGGCTAGTGCGCAGCAGCGGACCGGCCTTTTTGCCAATCCCGTTACCCGACAGTCACGCGACTTGTGGCTTACTCTCTGCTCTCCGCCCGCCATGCCCATCACTTGGACGGAGTTTGGGGTAACGTACGGAGATTACCGAATGACAACGATCGTCTAGTGTCTCATTATCCTTTCGCGGAGGCATGGCGAGCAAAGCAAAGACACGAACAGCGCAGGTGCACAGATGATCTTCGCGCCTCCTTTCCATCGAGATACGCATGGCTGACACTTTCCTTTGTCGGCAAATTGTCACGTCGAAATGGGGTCGTTTAACCTGCGATGCACACGGAGTAGCCTCGTACAAATTCGGCTCGGGAATTCGGGGGTGTCCGACTGCTCCTAGTCTGGTGATTACAGGGACATGTTTTTTTCCCCCTTTCTTCTATTCCTCTTCCGGAACGACCCAGGGTGCTTCTATCTTTTGTCTTCTCGCGGGGCCATGCAGAGGCCTTCCTGGAAGTGCTCCCTTTATTCCCCCTTCTTTTAGGGGGTCGTCGGGCTGTACTTGCTTGTTCCTTCGGATCCGATGAGAGCAAGCATGTCCACATACGTCACCTTGGCTGCCAAGCTTCCATTCCTGCTTCTTACTTAAGTAGTTCAATGAAAAGCAAAGCAGCTCTCTCGATGCTTCGATGTCAATGACAGAGCGGCGTCGCGTCATCTGCCGTCCTCGAAGAACTACGTTTGGTCTTTTGTAATCGTTTTATGAGGGGGTTTGCCCTTGACATATAAGCAACAAGGCAGCTTCTTCAATGCGCGTCTCTCGAAGGCCCCCGGCTGCTTGATGGGTGCTTAAGTCTCTACAAGCAGGGCTCCATGTCAACTGAGTCTCACGTAGCTCGGAGCTTCTTCTTGGTGCGCTTGCGTTTGCCGCCCACCTCCCTATCTTCTTCCACCTCCAAAAGTGCCTCTCTCTTCTTCTCGCTCACCAACCTGAGTGCATCACGAATCACCCGTGTCTCCAAATTCACACCCTCCTCCGCCCATGCATCCATCTGACTGCCAACCCGCTTCTCAATGGCCAGGACCAGCTCCACGTCCCGTTGCCCAACAAAAGACGCCGATTCGCCCTTTCGTCCGGCACGAGCGGTACGCCCGACTCTGTGGATGTAATCATCTGGATCGCGGGGCAGATCGTAGTTGACCACCAGGCTTACTTCGGGAATATCGAGGCCTCTGGCGGCGACATCAGTAGCCACCAAAATACGAGCCGCCGAAGCCCTGAAACGTGCTAGATTATCTATCCTCTGCCTCTGGGGGAGTCTCGAATGTAGAGAAGTCACACGATGGTCGAGAAGGCGTAGCAAGTGGTGGAGATAGTCGGCGGTAGCGGTCCTGTTGCAGAATATGATGACAGTCTTGTCCTTGTTGCCTTCTGTCAGGAGAAAGATGTGCAGATAATGTTCCTTGTGCGTGATTTGTATTTGCACGTGGGTTTGATGCAACGTTGTGGGAATGGCCAGCATCTGCGTGTCAATCTCGCAAACAAACACAGGCTGCTTGCCGGGCTTCTGGGGCATATCCTTCAGGGCTCGGACCTCCGGTGTGATTGTAGCGGTGAACAAAAGTGTTTGTCGCTCGGCAGCCGGGGGGAGAGCTGAGAGACATTGTTCGACATCTGGCAGCATGCTGCCAGATCCCGTGGCGTGAAGCAGCCGATCAGCCTCATCTAGAACAACAAAGCGGACTCGTCGCAGCCCACATACAGAATCGTCGCCAGACGTACGAATGTGATCCGCTAGTCTGCCCGGGGTAGCAATGACGATATGCGGGCGCTGAGCCAAAGCAATTGCCTGAGCTCGCATGTCAGAGCCTCCGACAATCAGGATCGCTTTGAGACCCTGCGGAGAGGAGATGGCCATGAATTGTTCGTATATCTGAAGCGCAAGCTCTCTAGTCGGGGTCAAGACGAGGCCGAATATCGCGCTGGGATCCTCCGCCCATTTCTGCAGGATCGGAACCGCAAAGGCCACCGTCTTTCCGGACCCCGTTCTGCTTCCTCCAATGCAGTCTCGACCCTTGAGTATTTGCGGTATGCAACCTTTCTGAATACTAGTCGGGCGTCGAATGGCCATTTGTGCAAGCGATTGGACGAGCCATGGTCGCACTTGCAGAGATGAGAAGCTTGAGTCGGGATCGGTCGGTGCCAAAATGGGGT
This sequence comes from Aschersonia sp. MBC 735, assembly GCA_030783925.1. NCBI lineage: Eukaryota > Fungi > Ascomycota > Sordariomycetes > Hypocreales > Clavicipitaceae > Aschersonia > Aschersonia sp. MBC 735. The sequence goes on along the minus strand of JARJRV010000014.1, from coordinate 40,279 downwards.
TTTGAGGTCGGACGTCGGCAGACTTGCCTTGGGCTGCGTCGTTTGCACGCCTGATTCTGGAAGGCGCTTTGATGGTCGACAGAAGCTTTTGTAAGTGCTCATCATCATCGTCTGCATCATCTCGATCACTATTGGTTTCCTGTCTTTGCTCGCAATCATCAATGCGCAAGATTCGACGCTTTTTCCTCGAAGCAGAGTTGTTCAGATAATCTGATTCTTCAGATGATTCACTGTCTGATGGGCTTTCTCTCTCCTCAGAAGCCGTCGCGGTCCTCGCGCCATCATGGACGGCTTTCATTATCGAGAAATAAGCTGTTTGTAGCAAGCTGATGGCGCCGACATTTTGTACCATGTAGAAGCTGGGAAGAGGAAGAAAAGTTCGTGGGGCTGGTGTTGTAAAAGTGGATAACTTGACGGGCTCTGCTACTGCCCACGTACGTTCACTGTCAATCTTCTTTTGCGTTCAGCCACAGGGCAGCATTTGATACCTCCCGATGATCTTCAGCATCAAAGATTCGACTGGCTGTGGACGCACTGTGCGGTATGAATAGGAGGCTTTGCACTAGCCATGCTTCGCAGCTCACTGAAGTACGTAGAAGCAATTTCCAAGTAGCATGGTTTTCCTAATCCCGCCCAACACGTACGCCGGCCCAGTGACGGTCATGATTGTGACGGACGTCACGTGTAGGGTAGCTTTGATAATCTACCTACCTGCACTGCCCCACCAAACATGAACGTGACCTGGCACATACTGCGCCACTTATTCCACTGACGATAGACGACATCATTCCCCTGATACACGACCAGTGCTTTGTTTTCTGGTCTAGTGGAAGAGGATATCGTGAATACGAGAGCGATCCGAGTTGCAACCGACGGTGGATCACTGGTAGGTTAACTTAGAGCTGGGTATGATGATGATTTGTATGTGCGTCAACTGGTGAATTCCCGTTGTCTCTGTAGAGCTGATCAACATACACTGCACTGCCTCACCGAAAATGCACGTGCACGGTCACGTGGGGCCCGCGCGTGCGCAAATCACAAAGACTGCAGAGGCACCCGCGAGATACATCGCGAGCCCGCGCTACCTAATGGGATTAAAGCAAGCTTACAGGAGACACCCATGCGGGCGGGAGATGAAAAACTAATTTATATTACAGGAGGCAAGATATACTTTTACCGCCCGTAAAGCGAGCGACCGACTGCCTATAAGGCACCAATGTGAGGACTGTAGGGATCCGCCTCTTGGATCCTAGGGTTGTTAGGCTTTCGCCCACTATTCGGGGGAGAATCGGCACTCTTGCTTCACGTGACCTATATAAGGATGTTATCCTCTCCTGCTATTAGGAAAAGGGGCAAGCTTAAGTCTTGCCATTAATGCAATTGCTATTCGCGATCACCTAGCCAAGTGACTACCTCACAAAGAACTACAGCTATAAGGCTACGCTAGCAGCAATGAACCTAGAGGAGACTGAGTATGTTAGAGTGCGCCACAGCAACTATAAAGAGCGCACAATTTCCCTGTTTATTTCCTCCTCTTTCTGTAACTTAGCTGTTCTTAGAACAATACACACATTCCTCAGCGCTTCGGCCTGTCCCCAAAATCGTGCCGTCACAATGATCTTTTGTGTTAGCCACTAGCAACACAGGTTTTAAGTCATGTAAACGGCTGGTTGGTGCTGTCATGGAAAAGCGCCAAAAGCCGAGTACCACGGTCCCTTTCGAAGCGAGGAACACTCAGGCCTCTTAGCGCCTCGAAGAACCCAATTGCAAGTGAAATCGATCATTGATCTGCCCCGGTGCTGTCACGAGGGGTCTTGGCTGCCCCGGGTCAATCAGGCAGTGGGTTGGTTGGAGGTTGAGGATCTTCGTGCTGGCTTGTACGGCTCGACAGAGCTATGACCTGCTGTCCGTTGTGGCTCATCACCTCGTTCGGCTGCTCCGCTTGCTCAATCGCATGGGGGGCCACTAGCTGGTAGGAGAATGTCGACAGCTGACCTCGGATCCTTGAGGGCAATCAGGTTTTATCATGAGCACTGACTGAAGGCCGAGAAGGAAGGAGGGGAAGGCCAAGGAAACGAAGGGGATCGGTAGGGGCTTGGCGATGCTTTGGGCCGCGTCGGTGTGGTTTTGGTTGGTCGCTTGGTCGGGTAAAGCTACCGTCGTCCCGGCTAGTTGACTATCCGTGGGCGCGGGACGCATCTCATCTTGCTCGCCGGCGAGCGGAATGTGGGGTCTTTTGCTTGCCCCTTTACTTGTTCCATGTCTGGTGTGTTGATGTGGTTTTGATCGTCCAATCTTGTCACCTTCTGATTGGAGAGTCGTCGAGCTGTACGCCCAAGGCATCGTCACATATCAGATCAGCCATCGTAGAGTCGCCAATTGGACGTGGAAGATCGTCTACCGCCTGCGAGGGTGGATAGACACATGACGGCGTTTGCCAAAATTCCGTGTTGGCGCCAACCTCCCAGGGCGCACTTGGCCGCTGATCGTTGGCTCTTGAAAGTTGACCGCGCGCTGCCCGGTCGTCACCGCTAGATGGTCAAAGATCAAAAACGGAACGGGGCAACGAATGCCGGGACATGAAAAGCTGCTGAATGCGATGTCCCGGTATGGTCCATGGATGGGGCTTCGCCTCGCTCGTCTGCTGGTCGGCCCCCCACCTTTCCGCCTCGCACCTTCCGCGCCCTTGGCTGCTGAGAGGATTCGTCTCGTCCTCGTCCAGACGGCCCCCAACGAGTCACGTCCTGCACGGCAGTCTCCTCCCACCACAGCATCTCACCGGTTCTTCTTTCCTTTGCCAACAGCTTTCTCCTGGTTTGTTTGTCAAAGCTCCCGATCCTTGATTTCCCCCCTGCGCTTCATCAACCAACACGCGGCATTCTCTCCTCCCCCCAACCCCGCCCTGCTTCGTACCAAACCTTCTCCGATTCCTTTCTGGGCCAAGAAACACCCCGCCCACTGAGCCACTCATTCTCCCCCCACTCCCTTCCCCCGAAGCCCAGACCATCATATCATCGTTCGATGTGGGCTCGGGGACAGGAAGATTTGACCTTCGGCAAACCACGGCTCGCTGTCTTGTCATAGCTTCGTTGATTTCGCCTCCCTGCTTGCACTGGACCTTGTCGCTGTTTCTTCGCATCGCAGTGCAGCTGTCAACTGGCCTTGCTTCTGGTTCCGCGTGTGCCCCTCGTTCCGTTCCGTATACAAACGGCGACCTGCCGGCTGCAAAGAAAGGCAGCTGGCTGCCGGCTGCTCTTCAACCTTCTCTTCTGTCACATTGATCGATTGTGAGAAGACCACCGTCGCCATGACAGATGCGTCCGGCTCGCAGCAGCTTGGCTCGCAACATACTAGCAATCCCCACGTAAGTGCAGCCCTTGTTCATGACGGCTATGACTCTTCAACCGCTCTAGCGAGAGCCTTGAGCTGACGGAAGACTCTGCGACTTAGTTCAACCCATCGGCGACGCCCCCAATCTCCGGATCTCTGCCAAATGTCGTTCCGCAAATGTCATCGCCTGCCCCAATCCTTCGACCTGCCATCCCTGGAGGCCGCTCCGGAGGACGAACCCCAAGACTTGGCCTCGCCATCCCTCCATCACCCAACGTCAAAGCAGTGATGAACCAACAACCACAACCTCCCGCGTCTCGACCCCCACTGCCGACTCTACATCTTGCAACGCCCATGGGCAGTCAAGTTGCACCCCACGAACACGCCCCCAGATCGCAAGCGATACGACCTGGACAGTCCGCCGATGCAGGCAGCGACAGCAGCGCGGCACACTCGCGGTCCGGCAGCTTCGGCCCTCTCGACGGCAGAATTAGCAATCCAACTTCGGCGGGCTCTCAGTTCTCAGTCCTGTCCTTTGCCTCACAGTTTGGCATCCCCGTGAATAGGGCGCAAGGCACTCCAGATCCGGTATCAGCCGTTGGATCTATGGTCTCTGAAAGAAGTGAGGGTAACGTTTCCATGGAAAGGGACGGTAGCCTCCAGGGCTTGGAGGCTTTCGACCAATTAAGCCTCGAGAAGGCCCGGAATGCTGACGTCGAGGAGCTTGATGACGAAGGTTGGAGAATCGCCAGCATGGAGAAGAGAATCGTGGAGCTGGGAAGTCTAGGTGAGGGAGCCGGTGGTGCCGTTACGAGATGTAAATTGAAGAGCGGCAAAATTGTCTTTGCGCTCAAGGTAAGCTGGTCATCCATTGTCTAGTCCCCTTTCGCATCGTGTTTACAGGCGTTGACATGTGAACAGGTCATCACAACCAATCCGGACCCCGATGTGAAGAAGCAGATTGTGCGAGAGTTGGGCTTCAACAAGGAGTGCGCCTCGGACCATATCTGCCGCTACTATGGTGCCTTTGTTGATCCGGCCACGTCCACCATTTCCATCGCCATGGAGTTGTGTGAGGGTGGTTCACTCGACAGCATTTATAAAGAGGTCAAACGGCTGGGCGGGCGAACTGGAGAGAAGGTCCTCGGCAAGATTGCCGAGGGGGTGCTGGGTGGCTTGACCTACCTGCACACGCGGCGCATCATCCACCGTGATATAAAACCGTCCAACATCCTGTTGTGCCGTGATGGAGCTGTCAAGCTGTGCGATTTTGGCGTTTCCGGTGACTTCGGGACAAAGGGGGAAGCCAACACCTTCATCGGCACAAGCTACTATATGGCCCCGGAACGAATCACCGGCCAGTCATACACCATTACCTCTGACGTTTGGTCAACCGGCGTGACCTTGCTGGAGGTGGCTCAGCATCGCTTTCCTTTTCCAGCCGATGGCACGGAAATGCAACCCAGAGCTGGTCTGATAGACTTACTGACGTACATTGTGCGTCAACCGGTACCGAAGCTCAAAGATGAACCTGATATGGATGTGTATTGGAGTGACAATTTCAAGTACTTCATCGAGTGCTGGTAAGTAGTAACGCCCGAGACATTTGCATCTCGCTGTATACCTCCTTCTTCACTTCGCGGCATATATGCTGACTTGAGTAACATAGTTTGGAGAAACAGCCGCAGCGTCGGGCCAGTCCTTGGAAAATGCTTGAACATCCATGGATGGTCGAGATGCGTGCCAAACGTGTTAACATGGTCAAATATCTGTCCTTCGTGTGGGGATGGGACGAGAAATCTGCGGCCGCAGCGTGAACTGCCCGCCATCAGTCTCGATGCCACATCAACCCCATGACTTGATCGCAGCACACAAGCTGCGATCACCCGCACAGCATTATTGCGTCAGCACATCAAGTCGCCGCGATCAGACAACACTGCCAATCGTTGGGGCAATGTGCGAGGACATGTACTATATACCCAGCGCAGGTTCGAAGGGGAAATGGGAATGAGAAGGAATGGGGGGCAGCGAATCACTCTATGGCATGAGCAGGCACCACAGGACATCATGCGTGCTATTATCACCACACGTTCATCAATATCGTCATCATGATCGACATATCAAAATCAACGTCATCGTCATCATCATCATCATCGTCATCATTATCATCATCGTCGTCATCATCCCACCACCACCTTTATCATCATCATCATCATCATCATCATCATCATTATCATCACACCATCAACTCACAGCGGGCACAAATTCTGCGCGGTATGCTACGTAGGCGCACTACGCAGGCGAATGGGAAGGCTGGATGTTTGGTTATTTACTGGCCTTCTTTTTCTTGGGTATCGAATTCTGGTAGATATCATGAAGAGAGCGGACGTTGTCTGCCATGGGCTGTCAATTACTCTTGGAACATATCTCACTACTCACATATTTGGACATGAAGTATCGTCGTCGTAGGCAGGTCTTGATTTGCAATAGCGAGTGCATGGGCGACATCCAGGCCGACGAAGCCGATGTTATGAGCTGTCGTGAACCTCGTCGACCACGCCATCACCCATCATCTCTCTAAGTGCGACAGTCGCATACGCACTGCTCGCCAGTTGAAACTTTACAACGACAGCTACCTTGGTGGGCTCGGATGTCTCTGCCAGCGCCCCGTTGCCGTTCAGACCATCTTGCTCAGTGTCAGCCGAATGCCTCGGTGAGTCGCATGATGCGACTTCCTCTGACTTGACCTTTTTCGGGACTGCGTCGTCACTATCCCCCCCCTCACGCTTGCGTTTGCCCTCTGTCTTGTCCGGCGTTGTCCGTCCATTCACCACATCCATATCAGTGGGATGCATCTGCTCCGCGTCGTTCTCGTACAGTCTAACGCGCACTTCAGGCGCGCCCAGGAACCGCTGCATCAGTTTCCTATACCGACCTGGCAGGCTGAACTCCCTGCGTAGACGACGCATCTTGTGGGGGTCGAGACAGCCATTCTCCTCGCGGCCCATGAAGTCGACGTAGAACTTGCCGGTCTCGTTGTCGGGGTACACGACGTCGTAGCCCGGCGAGGGAAGCACGATGTCATGGATGGTGTAGGTCCCGGACCGGGCTTCGTCGTCCGTCAGGGGTCTGGCGCGGAGAGGGGCGTCTTCCCCGTCTTCGGAGGGGTTGATGACGTCGTCGTCCTGGTCGGGCGGTGCGGATGCCGCGTCGGAGATGACGAGGTCGCCTTTGATGACGGTGGTGCCGTGCAGTGCGAAGCGGTGGTTGGCGGCGTGGTTCCAGACGTAGGACTGGTATGCGTGCAGGTACATGGATCGGAGGCCGCGAGTGATGTGTGTGATGGCGCCGGCAAAATCCCGAGCGGAGTTTTGGCCCAGGCGCGCGAGGTGTCGGAGCACGCAGGACTCGCCGGCGTAGCGGCGCGGGATGATGGCGGCGGCGCGGGCGGTGTCTTTGCCCGTGAGGAAGAGCATGCATGCTTGGTGGCGGAGGTGTTCATCGCGGCGGGACGGCTCGTCGGGCACGTCACCGGCTTCTGCTCTGGCGGCGATGTCGGGGTCGTAGTGTAGCAGGGCTTGCACGGCGCCCTCGAAGTCGTTTTTCAGGATGAGCCGGCCGATTTGGTGGGTGCCGACGTCGTGCGTCCCGAAGCGTTGGTGGCCGAAATAGTTGAGCCAGCCGTGGGTGGCCATGTGGTCGACGGCTGATGTGACGTTGCTTCTCATCTTGGACAGTCTTTCAACAGGCGTGAGGGTGGCGTCCTCGTCAATCGTCTTGCAGTTCTTGAGGGTGATGACGAACTCGTTCCCCAGCAGCTGGCCCAAGTGGATGGGCTCATCGCGGTAGTCATAGTCTCCTGTCGATATGCCCCATAGCTTGCCGTTGAGGCCGGCCATGGCTCGTTTGCGCTGATGCCGCACAGAGCAGCGCTGCGTAGTTGATGCTCTTCGGTCTTTCGTGCCGGCGTAGGCGATGCTCTGGGGCTTGATGCGCAGTAATCGCGCGATCTGATTCACGGCGTCCATGGTGTCGCGATTGTCCTTGTACAGCGTGAAGTGGAGGTACTGCCCGAGGGGCTCGTCGTCCGGCTGGCCGCGATGAGCCCTGCCCCTCCGCCCTTTTCGCCTCGGCGCCAGGTACTTTGTGACGATGGCGCCCTCGGCGTTGGTGCTCGTCTCGAGTCTGGACTGAAAGATACGGCGCACCTCGCCGTGTATTTGGGCGCGCTTGGCTTTGTCATCTAGGATGTCGGATGTGGCCGCTTCATCTTTGTCGCCTTGGGGGCCGTGGCCGCCGTTGAACAGCTGCATGAGATCCTTGGTGAATCTGCTACCGACGAGCTGCTCGAGCATTTGGACGTCTTGCGAGGCTATTTCGATAGATGTTGGTTCTGAGGAAGCTTTGTCTTTTTGTACTTCATCTCCAGGGTGATCCTGTTCTTTGGCAGCTTCATGCTTCTGGATTAAGGCTGGCTGAGGCGTCTTGGGAAAGACTGTATTAGCCAACAGTCAAGTTGAGATGTTGAACTTTGGCGTATGCTCACCTTCTTGGTGTCACTGCCAAGTCCTATCGTCCTCAAATGAAGGACTTCTCCATCCTTAGAAATCTCGTTGACTTGAAAGTCGGAAAAGCTACCATCTTTCATTTAGTCACAACGGCCTTTCGAGATACTTTGGATTTGACAAGTGGTCCGCGACAAACGCACCGTACTCTCATGTCGCCAGTCCATGAGTGAGCCAATGGTGTGGTACGATAGACAATGCCAAGGGTCTCATGACGAAAATTGCCCGCCACACGGGCATGATGGGCTTCTGCGCCCATTTCAGTGATGCGCCGCTGGTTCTGCACGTTTGTACGCGATTCGAGTTTGTGTTCACCGCAGTTTTTGACGATCGGTGCGGCACAATAGTCCGTTGCGGCAAGCGGTGGGGTGTCCGGAGCCAATACAGCAGGCGGTGTGAGGCAGCCTCCCTGCAGGGTCCCAAGACACCCTCCACTCGCGCCTGACCGGTCTAAATCTTTCGCGAATGCGAGCCACTTTGACGTTGCATCAGATATGAACTATTAGCTGCAGTATCTGAGCGGATGACCATGTTCTCACCATTGCCACAGACTTCCGCCCGTGTGGTAGCAATGGCGATGTGCGTGTGCTGCGACGCCACTATCGGGGCAATCGAACGCATCGATGGCCTATTGTCGCGGTACATAAGGGTTACTAAGCACGTCAATTATCGGCCAGTCATGGCTGCGCCATTTTTGACGTGACAGTTATGAGCCCGGGAGGTGTCACACCTGCAACTTCTACTGCTTGCTGGTTCGATTCCCACTAGTAACCAACACAAACATACCCTAAAAAACACGCAGCTCGTACGGTACACGCCCTATTTCGCCTCATATATAGGCAATAGACTACCAAGAAGACCGTGAAAGCATAGCTCTAGAACCTCCCGCATATAGGTATCTAGGAGCTAGGGGGTGTGTCGCGGTACATAAGGGTTACTAAGCACGTCAATTATCGGCCAGTCATGGCTGCGCCATTTTTGACGTGACACCTATCTATCCCTTTTGATCAGGCTGAGATGGAACAAAGATATCCTCCGTAGTTTCCCTGCCTGCAAGACTTTTGCGTTATTGTCAAATGCGAAGAATGGCCCAAGACGAAGAACGAGGTCGATGCCCGAAACAGACCCAGCAAGGCGAGAAATACGTCTCGGACGTGTTTGCCAATCGCACGCCCAGTCCTCTATCCGGCACTGCGCCCATACAGCGTGATCTGCTCGCGAGGTTTCGCTACTTCGAGGCACGTCTGGATGAGAGACTGGGCATCGAGTCTGAAGCCATTGTGAGGAAACGCGCCGAGGACAAAAAGGACGTGTCATGGACCGAGGAACTGAACATGGCTCTCATCTGGGCCAGCGGAAACATGAACATATCCTCCTTCGCCATTGGCTTCCTGGGACAGGAATTCGGCCTGAGCCTCGAGCAAAGCATTCTCATCATCATTTTCGCCTCGATCCTGGGCGGGTCCGTGACGGCATACTGCGCAACCTTCGGGCCTGCCACGGGCTTGCGACAGATGAGCGTGGGCCGATATAGCTTCGGATGGTGGCCCAACAAGGTCATTGTGTTTCTCAACTGCATTCAACAGATAGGTTGGGCGGCTATTTCCTGTATCACGGGCGGACTAGCTCTGACAGCCGTCTCGGACGGGCGCGTCTCTCTCATCCTGGGCATGGTCATCTTGGCAGTTGTGGCGTTGCTCATTTCACTCGTCGGTCTGCATGCCATCTTGGTATGGGAGCGATATGCGTGGATCATCTTCTCCATTGTGTTTCTCATCATTCTCGGCGAAGCTGGCCAGTATGCGGACGTCTCGAGCCCGGCATCGCTGTCTGGCCCGGCTCTCGGCGGCGGCATACTGAACTTAATGGCGACTCTATACGGAGCCAGCGCCTCGTGGTGCGCGACTGCGAGCGACTACTACGTCCACTACCGGGCCGATGTCAGCCGCGTCAAGGTCTTCGTCTTGACGCTGTCCGGACTTGTGGTGCCCACGTCCATCGGCATGCTCGCGGGCTGCGTTGTGGCGTCGACGCTCAAGACAGATGCCCAACTGCGCGCGACTTACACGGACCAGGGACTCGGCTATCTGGTCCAAGAAATACTGTATCCGCGCGTCTTCGCCAAGTTCCTACTCACCCTCCTAGTGCTGTCTGGCATCAGCATGAACGTCATGTGCATGTACAGCGCCGCGCTGTCCTTCCAGCAGCTCGCTCGCCCGCTGGCCCTTGTTCCCCGGCTCATCTGGACTCTGTTGACATTTGCGTGTATCCTCGGCCTGTCGGTTGGAGGGCGAGAAGAGCTCAACGCCTATCTCCAGAATTTCATGAGTCTCCTTGGATACTGGTGCACGAGCTACGTGGTCATCCTGTTGGAGGAGCACTACGTCTTCCGCAAGGGCAATTTCGAGCACTACGATCTGGAATCGTGGAATGACGCAGCCAAATTGCCGCTGGGCATCGGAGCAAGCATTGCTTTCTGCCTCGGTGTGGTGTCGTGGTGCATGGGTATGAGCCAGTCGTGGTTTGCAGGACCGCTGGCCAAGGCCGTCACCACGTCTGGCGGCGACGTCGCGAATGAGCTGACTCTGGTGGTGACAGCGTTGGCCTACTTGCCGGCGAGATATCTGGAGTTGCGGTATTTCGGACGCTAGGGTCACGAGGTTACGTACTGTAGCGCGGGGTGGGGGCTAGGCATGCTTGGAGAAATCTGCTAAAGTCTGGGAAACAAGGAATATGGGAAATGGTAGATTGTGACGGTCTTTCGCCTGTCCTTATGGGATGTCTAGCATTTGTGAAATACGCAGGAGCACCAAGAGCTGCCTGCGAAAGTCTTTTCGACAACACCACATATCGTCGTCAATAGCCTGCGCCATTCAAATGCGACTTCAACACCGATGACATTTATCATCTCGCGATAGTTCACATGGACAGCAATTCTCAATTCAAAAGCAGTCAATACATTTTTACGATTTCAACCCGATTTTTGCAACGACAGCTGTCCATCCCTGAAAAGCCTGCTCCATATCCTACCGAAAACCCCCCCATACTTAAGTAAGTAAAAGCTTCACTCTTACTCATAATGCCATGCAAACACTTGACGTTGCTGAAATCCCAAAATGGCCCAGTCCTCAGTTCGGGCCGGGCGGGAATGGAAAGAAAATGGTGGGGGGGGCCCCCCTTTTCCAGGGGAGAGGGCAGCCCAGATGGCGGTCTCTGATTGGCTGTTTGCCTGCCTGTGAACATGATTCGCGAGACCCACGCGCCACGATGGAGAAGCCAGACATGGCGACAGCAATGGGCGTTCGTTGCTCACGGTCTTTTCAAGTCTGCACACTTCATCGTTCCCGGCGTCTGCATCTTCTTTCGCCGCTCTCTGTGCCTGCCTGCTCAGCGCTCAGCGCCCGTATTGGCACCATTTGGCTACGTGTCCTCCGCCCGGCCTCTCACCAGATTCAGCAGACCTTGCTCGCAAAATCTCGACAACTACTGCAAGCATGGATGCGCCGGAGCCCGAGCAGACGCCCTTTGCTGCCGTCACCACACACACAACCAAGTTGCAGAGGGTACGAAGCCGCATCGAGACGAGATGGGATGTGTGGCATCTGCGCTAACCGAGAACTCGACAGCAATACCAAGCTCTGCTCGACCAGTCCACACCGTTCGTGCTCTACCGATGGATCGGAACGGGAGTCACGCTATTCCTGTTCTTCGTGCGCATCTTTTTCATCCAAGGATGGTACATTGGTACGTCGGCAAGGCGCCCCTTGACACGAACCGTGGCCGATGTTTGATGGGAGAACAAGCTGACGAGTGCCTCTGGTGTCTGCAGTCGCGTACGCGCTCGGCATCTACCTGCTCAACTTGTTTCTGGCTTTCTTGCAGCCCAAGTTTGACCCCTCGAGCGATGCTCTGGATCAGGAGATGGAGGACGGGTCCGTCGGCACGCTTCCGACCAAGCAGGATGAGGAGTTCAAGCCCTTCATCCGACGACTCCCCGAGTTCAAGTTTTGGTATTGGGCGAGCCGGGCCGTCGCCATCGCCTTCTTCTGCACCTTTTTCGAGCTGTTCAACATTCCTGTTTTCTGGCCCGTCTTGGTCATGTACTGGATCATTCTCTTCGTGTTGACCAGTACGTCTCTATTCCCGCTTGCTTCGGTGCTGCGCGCCCCCAGCAGCACATGAAAACCGTCGTAGCGCTGCCGGAAGCTGACCTGTCGACAGTGCGGAAACAAATCCAACACATGATCAAATATCGCTACGTCCCCTTCACCATGGGCAAGAAGAAGTACGCCAAGGACAGCTCCTAGGCCAAACGTCGGTGCTTGCGCACGAGGAGAGGCGAGAGGGGAGGGCTATGAACGACTAAAGTACGAGTAGCAGTTGGGCTCGACGGCTTGCTCAAAGCATTACCACACACTGCTGTCGCCGTGCAGCGCTTTTGGCGTCAAGTTGGGGGAGAGTATAGAGGGCACAAAGAGGGTTGGCGACGGCTTCTGCCGTCATTGACGGGCGACATATCTGGGCCAAAGAAGGAGCGGCAATGTGCGCAGCAATCTTGTATTCGATGGGCTCGGCTTGTATCATCACTGGGACTGTGCATGCGTGTGTGTGTGGGTGTGTGTATGGGCAGGCATACAACTGTGAGCTGTAAAACAAAGTGATGGATTCACGCCAGTCCGTTGCGTGGTGTTTTTTGAACCGGCCGGTTTTGCATGGCCTTTCTGTGGTTTGCCTCTCAGCACATACACATGCATGCAGACAAGAGTAATGAGTTGAAAACAGCTGAGATGTATAATAGCGATGTTGTGTGTGCACCGACCATGACGCCACGAACTGATGCGCCATAGTTCGAGCTATGTATGTATGACCTGGGGTCAGTGGGTGTTGGTGGGATGCCCTTGAAGCCTACTGGATTACGGTGATTGTCATTGGACACATGTTGTTCTGGAGGGGTGACTGTACCATACTTACTCTAAGCAATGAATGGACTGGCGGTCATCTGTTGAAGAGAAAGAATGAACGAGCTGATGGTGGTGGTGGTGGTGGTGGACACCATGGGAGGGAGGGAGGACCCAGTCAGTCCAGTCGGGATTGGCTTGACGAATTTATTAGCAACGGAACGACGAGTGCCCGGGCAACTCCAGACGCTTCATGCCTTTTTATTTTAACCTTTTCCCCATGTCGCGCCTGCGCTCGCCAACCACTCGGCTCCGCAGAGACGGGGAGTATCTCTTTGCCTCCAAGTACTTCCTTGTCATCGCCGGGCTACCTTGATTGGGTGGTCATAATCAAAAGAAAGCGGACAACATGTCGTCCTCGGCTGCGCGGTCGGGCGAGCGCATGGTGCATCAGGATTTCATCGCGCGAATCCGCTTCTCCAATGCTCTGCCTCCGCCGCCGAACCCCCCCAAACTGCTGGACATTCCCAACACCGGCCTGGCGAGTGGTCAATACACCACCCCTGGCTTTGCCTCGAGGCTTGCTAGGGAGCAGCCCTTGAACATCGAGGCTGATGCCGAGCTGGGCATGCCGCTGGATCTGGTCGGCATGCCCGGTGTCTTTGACGGCGATGAACGATGTTGGTGTCTTGTCTCCATGTTGCTGCTTGACATACATCTAGATGCTGACATTCCATTCCCCCCCCAGCTATACAGGCCCCCGACCAAACCCCTGCCGTTCACCCTCACGATCGACCGCTCCTGAGACCGATCGCGGCGCTTGGAAAACTCAAAGTCGCCGAGGCCAACGTCTCCTTCCTCCGTCGTACCGAGTACATCTCCTCCATCACCTCCAAGAGATATGAGGGAGGCAATCCCCGTGCCCTGCTCGCCAAGGCACGGAAGCCCGCGCGCCTCCCACCTGACGCCGCTGCCGACTCTCCCCACGTCATCAAACGCAAGATCGATCGCAGCTTCGACATCGCGCAGCAGGATCTCCAAGATGCCAAACGCGTCAGGCACCCGACCAAGAAGCATCTCAAGCTCGTCGAGGCTCTCCCGCTGCTGCCGGACCTGCGGGCCTTTCCGGATTCCGGGGCCTACGTCACGGTCAAGTTTTCCAATAACCCCGTCGCCAGCTCGACACACTACGACTCACGTCTTCTCAGCGGTCTCTTCCGACCCATCGATCGCACCGAGGCCGAAGAGCGCGCTTTCGAGGCCGCGCTCGAGGCGCACGAGACGGATCCTCACAGCAATCCCAGGCCACAAAACCTGATGAACTACGACTTCTACCTCGGCCAGAGCACCGCCGTCGCCGAGAACTTTCGCCGCAAGTTCGACGTCGACGATTCGGACCACGACGACGACGACCTGTACACCCACCAAGGCGACAGCGGCCGCTACTTCCAATTCAACAGGGTCCGAGCCTACGAGACGGAGAAGGAGACGGAGCTGGACCACCCAACCAAGTACGACGAGGAGATCATCCTGGCCTACAACGACGACGACGACTACCCAAAGCAAAAAGCCATGTACTACTATCCCATCATGCAGAGGACGACGATCCGGCCCCAGCGCACCAAGAACATTGCTCGCACCATCGGCGTGTCGTCCCTGCACGACGACGACGAGCAGATTGTCGACCAGCTCGACGTCACAGTCGAGGAGCCCACGGACGAAATGCGCGACGCCATGACGAGGTACAGCAAGAACCCTCTCGGCTGGGAACAGGAGGAAGAGGAGGTGGATCAGGACGCCGAGGGAGACGAGGTCGAGCCAAACGGGGCGAGTGAAAAGCTGGAGGAGGAGCCGGAGGACGAGAGAGACGCGGAGGGGGAAGAGGACGAGTAGGGACGAAAGCGAAGATCAAATTCGACAAGATGCTTGCGCCTGGATGGGTGGTAGTGGTCAATAGGACGTGTCTTGAACATGACTTCCATCCTGCGTCGCGAGGGTTGCTACAGCAGTCTTTACTGGCTGCAGCCTCTTACCATGAGCTCATTCTAGTTATACATAACGAGCCTAGACCTATCACGATACTGCAAAGCCTTACACCAAGCTCGTCCTGGTTATACATAACTAGCCTGGGCCCGTCACGAAGACTGCGCAACCGCAGGCTGTTCCGGGCTGCGACCTCTTCCCGCAAGCCCATTCTGGTTACACATGACTGACATGGACCGATCCGTAGCACAACAAAGCTCATTCTGGTCATGCATAGTTCACCTGGGCCCGTCACGACACTACAAACTCTTACAAGCGCTTCCTAGTTAGATCTAACTAGCCTAGACCTATCACGGAGACTGCGCAACCTCTATCCGTGACTTGCTCCTCGTGCAAACGCACCCACCAAACCATGCACGTACTTTGCCCCCGGGTTGCCCTCGGGCTCAGCTTGTCTAATCATGCATGACTAGCTGCCTGTTTGACTCGAACCCTTTCCACATGCACCACCCTGCTTAGGACTCCCCTTTCAGTTATCAGTAACTGCGATGGGAGTCAGTCGAGACTCCTCCTCTAATGACGCCGTTTTAGATCGTACCATCTATTAACAGTAGAGTCTCCTCCTCTATTGACCTTGTTCTATCAGTCATTACTAAGCAGAAACCAGTAGAATCCTTCCTTCTATTATCATGACCCCAAATGGCGCCTACCATCTGGACAAGCACATCACGTTGCAAAGGCATGCAGCACCTCCCCTTGGCCAGCTTCAAAGGGTGAGTCTTATCCCAAATCTGCTGAACGCCGCCGCCTTCGCTTTTTCCTGCGTTACGGAAGACACCTGCGGCGGGTGTCGCAACCCGTCAGCAAGGCAAGACCATGTTCTGGATGCAAAGAATGCAAGGGTGGGACATTTTTTCTTGCCCTTTCATGAACAAGACCAATTCTACTAACCAGTAGGGTACATGAACTGCTTATTTCATCAAGCCCACGAGCCAAGTCCATGAGGCGACTTGCACACTGATATGATAGATTTTCCACCTCCCAGTAAGATCAACCGCAGCCGCCCGAGTTTGTTGTTGTCGCAAAGCCTGTAAATAGCAATACTCAGCTTCGCCAATGATCAAACTCCTAGTAATCCTAATGCAAAGAACGAAGGAAGGACGCTCAGCGTAATGTCAACTCCAGAAACGCCTGGCTCCTGAGAAGCCGCCTGCCTGCTTCCCGACTGAATTTCTAAATCACCCCATAACTTGTTTCATTGTGAGCATCACAGCCGCTTAGCAGAACTCGATGGATCAAAGCCAATCACAGCTCTCTGGTCATCGATGACACGCGCGTACCTGTCAGGATTCGGTGTCAGCCACGTCTCCTTTCGGGGGGAGGTGAGCGGAACTTACTCGAGAAGGAGTCTGAAGAACCAGGCCTCCATGTCCTCCTTGCGCAGGGCCTTGGCAGCCCAGACGCGACTATCCCGTGCCATTTGCTCTGCGTCGTTAGCACCCGAGCGCTCGTCGCTGAAGAAGCGCACCGTCTCGAGCCAGTCGTCGCCATGCAGACTCAGGGGCACGTAATGAACCCATGGCGTCAGCCATTCGGCATGCCACTCCCGGAAAAGGGCGTACTTGAACGTCAGACTGGCGCTCTTCAGGAAGGCGAGGAAGCGGCCCGAGAAGGCATTCCCATCCATGTCGAGGAGGTACTTGTACGACCAGGCCTCGGTCTGGTTCGCTGGTGGCGTGATGTTGAAGAAGGCCTGCTGCGCCTGACAGTCGCCAGGGTCGCATTGCCCGACATGCGAAAAGGCCACGTCGGTGAGCGCACCGTAGTTGGAGCGGGACACGGTCGTGACGGCCCATGAAGGGCTGTCATCCGCGTTGCTGGTATTGGTCATGACGTGGGCGCGGCCGCCCGCGTTGATCTTCTTGACGAAGTGCTGCCGATGCTGTCTGCGCCAGCCGCCATCTCGACTGAACCCTCCCGTGGTTGACCCTCGCCAGTACAGCGCGCCGTGCTTCTCGTTCCATGGACGGTCGTCTTGCTGCTTGTAGGGCACCTTATCAGACCAATACCACGGCGACGGGTAGAGAATGTCATTGTGCGAGGATATTTTGGATTGCGAGAAGACGGGGAACAAGTCGTGCACGACTTTGTATGTGTTTGGCCCATTGAAGAAGCCGTGTGTCGCGCTGAGGGAAGGGCTGAGACAAATGTCCGTCATGGCCGTCCAGTTGGAGACGAAGCCGAGCTCGCCGACACCCGATTTCGCCGTGTCGTCGCGTGTCTCGTCGTCTTCCAGCGTCCGCGCCGGGCTATCGGGGGAGCAAGACATTCGAGAATGCGTCCACGTTGCCTGACGCCCGAGGGAATTGAACCGCGTGTGCTTCACTTGCTCAAAGACCATCTTGTTGCTGAGCTCGGGGCTCGTCTTGGAGAAGTCATTGACGGGGATCCGATTAGCTTCAGCCGCCGGCATATGCTCGTGCTGAGCTTTGCTTACAAGCCTCGTCAGGTCGCCGTGTGGGACGATGACCCTGGGCTCGTCGTGCACGTTGAAGGCCAGGTCCATGTCGGGCAGGTACTCGAGGAAGTTGTGTAGCATGCCCCGAGTCACGTTTTGCTGCCACTCGGTGCCGCCATCCATGTGCGAGATGCGGTGCTCGCGAATGGCGACGCCGATGAGAGCATTGTCGTAGCCCAATGCTTCTCTGGTTCGCGCCCTGATAGTCTTGGGCTTGAGGCCCCAGAATGGAGTCATGAGCTCGTGTATCATGTCAAACTCGTCGACGAGTTGCACATGGTTGGCCTGCGCGAACTTGAACCATTTGTCAAACTTTGGAGGGGGTGGAATGCCATAACGACGACGATACTCCTTGACAGCCTGCTTCAGATCCCGAGACTGGCGCTTCGTCACCTCGTCCACCGCTCGGCGCGCATCGTCGATGAGATCCCGGATGGGATGTCGTCTGCTTTCCTGTCCCGTCTTTGGGGTCGACTCTTGGCCATGCGTGAGCAATGCGTCCCAGTCTGCTTTCACATCATCCGCTCCTTCTGCTCCAGGCTTCGTGGTGACGCTCTCCGCCTGTTTCTGTGTCGCGGTCCCTGATGTGCCGAGCGGGAGTTGATGGAGAGGCAGCGATCTCAAGCCCTTACTACCACCTCGGTCGAAGACTGCCTTCACACTTCCTCGAGCTATGCGGGAAGTCGTGTACATGCAACCGATGAGGAAAATCAACGCGACTATGAACGTGCACTGGCGCCGGGCCATAGTTCCCTGCTGGACCTGCCAGGCGGAAGACCGCTTGTTCGAGATATGGTTTCTATCTCTATTATCCAGGCAATAAGCGACTCGAACGATTAAAATGGAATGTGACTCTCAATCATCCGAGTCAGCGTGCGTAACGCAGACTCGTGCAACTTTGTTTACTCTAGCTTCAACGACGGGAGTGCCCGCACCTGGTTCGCGGTTCCGGTTGCCCCGCCAACGGTATTCGAAGTAGAGATACTTCAGAAGAGGCTAGCTTCATGGTTATAGATATGTACATCTACCTACGCGCTACCTGGTTGAACTGTCTCTTCAACCACCCATCTTCGATAAGTTCCCAATCTTCTGTGTGTCGGGGTCACGTCACGCGGGGCTCGGCAGTCTGCAGCAATGATGGCACTACCATTGCAAGCATCCCGACGACACAACATGTCTTCCATAGCCTATGGTCAGTCCCAAATTCCTTTTATCACTTCCGATTCAGTAAGGAGACTTATTTGATGCTCCACACCAGTCCGACATTACTTGACGTTCGCAAAGAGACGACAGTCAATATGCAAGACGACGTTGACGGGATTGTGAACAATTACACTGAAACGATCAAATGATGACTCGTTATGAGATTTGGCTTCGGAACATCTGTATTGACTTTGTTCTACGACTACTTCAATGGCAGCTTTGGGGTATCGGCCACTACGATCATGACTTTTCATAACGCCATCTATGCCGAAAATCAACAGTTCCCTCCATCTAGTAGAAGAAGCCGAGAATCTTGCCAGCGACGTGTTTGCGACGAGCCTCCTCGTGGTCCATGATACCAGCCGACGTGGTCAGAATGACATAGCCAAACTGACGAGCAGGTAGCAGCTTGACAACCCACTTTTCGAGATCGGATAGACGGACGTTGTAGCGGGGGGAGATGACACCGGTCTTGTTCAGACGGCCGTTCAATTGAACGACAATCTTGCCGGAGCGGTGATCATCGACCTCCTCAAACTCGCCAATGTACCCTATTCACGGCATGATTAGCTGGATTGTAGGGATGAAAATTGGATATGACGACCGAAAATATCGGGAAAAAAGGCTTTCCCCATTTGCAGACAGATCCAAAGACCTTCTCAGAGCTTTCGATATATCGGCAACTTATAGGGGCTGGGTCGTGGGGCAATTTGATGACCGTCGCCCTAGTTATCATGCCGAATGGATGACTGAAGGCCACTGGAGCTGCAAGCAAGGGGAAGAAGCCACTCGGCTGAGGCGGACTCGTAGTGTCTAGAGGTGCTTTACATACCGTGGCGCTGCATGACCTGGAGAAACTTGACAATGACCTTGGAGCTAGGTCGGATCAGGACCTGACGCTTGCCAGACTTTTCGGCATTGTTGATGGAGTTGAGAGCGTCGTGAAGAACTGAGGTGCGGACCATTTTGGCGGTGTCGGAATGGAGATTCTCAAGTCGGGCTGGAAATGAGGTATCTGCCAAACAGGAACTGACGTTAGCCTCACGCGCTCGTGAGCAAGAAGAGTGCCCTCCAGAGATCAATCGAGGAGGGTTCTGCCGCTCATTGCTGAAGAGGACGAAGCGTATCAAGAGCGCCCGACAACCTGATCTGGGGATGAATAGACCGCAGCATCGCAACATCACCAGAAGCCTGCATCCCCAAACCTGTGGCAGAGCGAGCTCATGATTGCTTCCCTCAGTCGCGACATGAGGCTGATCCTTTCTACTTTTGCATGATTGAGAGGTCTGTCAATCTGGCAACATACCTCTGTGATTTGAAATGGTCGGTCCTTGGTAATGATGAACAGAATGCTGGCTGAGGGAGTAGTAGAGTGGACTCCTAGGAGGTACAAATAATTTTCCCAGTCGTGCACCCAACAGGGAATGAGGCGCAGTTTCGGATGCTTGTGGTGTGGGTCCATTTTGGCAGATTTTCGTGTGCCCTTGTGGGCCGCAGCACGACAAATTGCCCTAAGCCGTCACGCACCGGACCAAGAGGATTTCGGCAAATCCTCGTTACGACCATACGCTTCCAAGTCACGCCTTCACGACGGACCCAGTCGTCGCACTTTTTCAAACACAACCATATACTTATAATCTTCGAGGATCGCCCGACGAGATAAACATTCAAAATGGTCAGTACCAACCCGGCATTGGCACGGAGATGGACCGTTGCGAGCGCAGACCAATAAGCCGGTTATCTGTCACGAGGCATTATCCATCCTGGCGCCCCACGAGATTCAATCATTAGGCTCAGTGTTCTGAAATGTCGCTAACACATCAGTCAATTACAGTCGGACGTAGAAGAGAGCAACGCGCCTGAAGTCCCCGAGGAGGTTGAGGTCTCGGCCGATGCTCCCAAAGGTCAAATGTCCGTCCAGGACGCCCTGAAGGGTGTGCTGAAATTGTCTTTGATGCATGACGGCCTCGCCCGTGGCCTCCGCGAAGCTTCCAAAGCTCTCGACCGTCGCCAAGCCCATATGTGTGTGCTGAACGAAAAATGCGAAGAAGAGGCATACAAGAAGCTCGTTGCCGGTCTCTGTTTGGAACACAACATTCCCTTGATCAAGGTCCAGGATGGCAAACAGCTCGGCGAATGGGCCGGCCTTTGTACGTACACTCAGCACGTCCGGCGTCCATGTCCAGCAAATCATGAGGCTAATGTGTCGCATTTCTAGGCGTTCTTGACCGTGAGGGTAACGCCCGCAAGGTCGTCAACTGCTCATGCGTCGTCGTTAAGGACTGGGGCGAGGAGTCACAGGAACGCTCCATCCTCTTGAACTACTTCCAGACGTCGCAAGACTAAGCGGGGCTCCGACCCTGGCTTCTGACGAGAACGGCGTTGATGCGAAGGGCATAGAGATTGAATTCAAGACGGCCTGGGAAAAAAGACGACTTGTCGGAATGTACTCTAGCCACATGCACTGGCTTCTGGACGGGTTCCCTGATGATGTGAGACAGCGTACTTTGCATTAGGAAGTGGAAGTAAAATCAGAAGACCACCAAAAAAAAAACATTCAAGAAGCTACCATTCAGCTTCAACTGATGTCGCACAACACATGTCTGTGATGTCCGTCAAAACCTTGCCATATGCTACTTCTTTCCCTCAACCTATCCCAACCAAGATCGCCTATTAGCTTCACGTCTCTCAGTATCCTACGACATGACCTACCATAATGATGTGATAGCCAAAACCCGTTTTCGCCTCCCCTACCTTCGGACTACTCGTCGTGCTCACCTCCAATGCAAACGCAACCTCTTCAAACTTGGGATCCAAACTCCCCTTAGTCTTCCAGCCCAAGGCGCCCCCTGCGAATGTCAGAATCAGCCTCCCCATAACCATCCTCATCACAAACCTTGCCTTGCCTTATCCTCGGAATAATTGCGAGCTACCTCGTCGAACTTAACACCGTCATTGATCTTGGCCAACGCCTCTTCTTTTCTGGCGTGCTTCTCGCACTGCTCGCATAAGAGTCAATCAGTCCATCATTGGGCGGCTGGGTGCGCTCACCAGGATGTGCCGGACGTTGATGGACTGTGCGCCCTTGGCCTTGCTGCCCGACTCCTTTTCAGCGGCTTTACTTTTGCCAGCGGACTTGTCGCCGGCTTTCTTGTCGTTTTTGACCATCGGATGAACGATGAAAGAGACGCAGTTCAATAGGACGAGTTTGACAATGGGTATGACGGTGGTGGGTTTGGAGGCCTGACAGCCCCGCCTCGTGGATTAAGAGACGAACCCAACTCGACACACCTTTTTTATCTTCATTAGTCAACAACATAGTCACAGGATTTTCAGTGTGTGCTTGGGGACAAGAACGCTTCAATATGATCGTGACCACGAGCCTATAGCCTCTCATTCATATACACTATTCTCTGCCAATGCTGTTGCTGATCATCAAGCTTATACATGTATCACCTGCTTATAAATGTATAAACCGCAAAGAACTAGAGACTCTTTAACACCACAGAAAGTTGTCCGGCACTCAATCAGACTTCTCGTCCAGAGTAAATCGATTCGTGAATTTGAAGGTGGCGAGACCCTTTTTGAAGTCCTGGACAAGGTCTTCGGATTTCACGCGCAGATACACGCCTGGCCCATCGGCGGGACCGGTAGCGTGGTAGATCTCACCGGCATGGCCCAGGAACCCCAGTGGCTTGCCCCAATTGTAGCCATCGGCGACAATCTGGAGTGGGCGGCCAGGCGGGAACATCGATGACTTTGTGTCGATGTCAAAAAGCCTCTCAGCGCCATCGACTACAATAATGCCGTCGAACGACACGGCGTCAGCGGCAGAGTACGTCTGGTCGACGCCCTCGACAAGACTCTGTCCCACAACCTTGGCAGTCACGTTGCTAGCCTTGAACGCATCCCTGAGCGACGTGGCCAGTTGAATCGAGTCCTTGGAGTCGGTCGAAGCTAAAATGCCCACGACCAGACCGGCTATGGTGGGCAACTCCTCGCCAAATATGGATAGGCCCCTGGTTTTGTTGCTATGGTAGTACTTGTC
Organism: Aschersonia sp. MBC 735; assembly: GCA_030783925.1. NCBI lineage: Eukaryota > Fungi > Ascomycota > Sordariomycetes > Hypocreales > Clavicipitaceae > Aschersonia > Aschersonia sp. MBC 735. The sequence goes on along the minus strand of JARJRV010000014.1, from coordinate 17,734 downwards.
GTCGGCGGGCGGCGCATCAAGCCCGAGGGCTTTGCCTACGCGCACGGCGATGTCGTGGCTAATCTTGTTCAGCTGTATGAGGACATTCCTCTGCACGGCTTTATCAACGTGGCTGGTCTCGAAGCGAATGGCGTCAATGAGGAATTGTTGCTCCACGGGAGTAATGGAATTGTAGAACAGACGAGGCTGACTCCAGTGGTCGAGGAAAGTGCTGCTGAGGCGTCTTTCGAGCGCGCCCGAAGCTTTGCGCCTGGGGGCGGTGAAGAAGCCTTTGCCTTGGGTCTGGTTTGCTTGCTTGGGGTACCCTTTGTTCAGGGTGTTGGGAGAATCTGAGTACACATCCTGTCAGTCTCGAAACGAAAACATACGTCTACCGCTACGCTGTTTGATGGAGGCTTACAGGGGGCAGTGTTTTTGTGGATGAAGTTTTGCGCCGCCCCATCCCGATTGTTGTTGTGCACGGGAACCACAGGCCTGTTGATGGGCAATTGCTCAAAATTCGGACCGCCGTGACGGTTGATCTGCGTGTCCAAATACGAAAAAATCCGGCCCTGAAGCAGTGGATCTTCGGTGAAGTCGATGCCTCGCACAATGTGGCCCGGTTGGAACTGTCACTAGTTAGCTATGCCGTCTCTCAGACTCGATCATTCCCATGACTGTGCATTACGTACCATTATCTGTTCCGTCTCCGCAAAGTAGTTAACGGGATTCGCATCGAGTCTCATCACACCAAGCGGGCGGAGGGGAGCGTACTCTTCTGGAATGATTTTCGTCGCATCAAGAACATCAAATCCAAACGCCAGGGCTTGATCCTCATCGATGATCTGTACGTTGAGTTCCCATTCCGGAAAGTTGCCGGATTCGATGGCATCGTAAAGGTCCTGACGATGAAAATCGGCATTCTTGCCAGAAATATGCTGAGCCTCATCCCAGACCAGACTGGCCTTGCCCTGCTTGGTCTTCCAATGCCACTTGACGAGTTTCGTATCGCCATCTTGATTGACAAGCCTGTAAGTGTGAACACCAAAGCCATCCTATGGCAAGACTTGTTAGTACTGCAAGCGACCCGACTATACAATACTTACCATGTGGCGAAAGCTGCGGGGAATTCCGTAACCGGCCATTGCCCAGAACAAAGTGTGCAGGGTCGAGGTCTGCTGGGAGAAGAAGTCCCATGCGGAGTCATGGGCAGTCGCTGCTTGAGGAATCTCATTGTCTGATCGTGGCTTGACCGAATGGATCAAATCGGGAAACTGGATCGCGTCCTGGATGAAGAAGACGGGAATATTGTTTCCGACGATGTCGAAATTGCCCTCATCAGTGTACCTGTAAGCATCTCGTGAGCAGGTACGACATCTATGGACATCGGATACTTTCAAAGCATACAATCTTGTGGCAAAGCCGTGGACGTCACGCACGGTGTCTGCACTTCCGCGAGACCCGGCTACAGTCGAGAACCGAACAAAGACGGGCGTCTTCTTGCCCTTCTCTGCCAAGAAAGATGCTGCGGTGATATTGCTGAAACTATCATAGCTGGTGAAGGTGCCGTGGGCGCCTGCTCCACGGGCATGGACTGCCCGTTCCGGAACCTGTCAAAGAACTCGTCATCAGCCTCCAAAGCGGTGTGATCTCAACCAGGAAATGCTGCACGTACTCTCTCATGGTCGAAATGAGTGATCTTCTGTCTGAAAATGAAGTCTTCAAGAAGGGTCGGGCCTCGTTCCCCAGCCTTTAGACTGTTTTGATCCTCAACAGGGCCGCCCACGTCTGAGGTCAAGTACCCATCACTGTCATCAATATCGTGACCTTCAATGTGCCCGCGCGACGAGACTGGTCTGCCTTCAGCTCTTGCGGCAAGAGTTCCGGGGTCGGCGAAGGGACATTGAGCCCAGGTCAGGCCGGCCAATATCAGTGGAATGGTGGCCAAAGATGTTCGCACCATGATGACCAAACGGACGAGGACGATACAAGGGCACTGGTGGGTGATGAATTCTCGAAGAAAGAGAATGTTACATCAGCGTCTTGCAGCGAGCTGCAAAGCGGGCCGCGGAAGAGCAGGCCAGGTCTATTTATGAGAGAGTCGGCTAGCATCGTGGTCTGTCCTGGCGGCGCAAATGCTCCTTTGGGCTCGTTCATGTCTCGACCCAGCCATCACAGAGCCCTTATGTGCTTTCCGATCAAGAACTGGTTGCACATGAGGGTTCTTGGCATTGAGGGTCAGTTTGAGTATCGAATCTTATGCCAAACATACATGAGATGATTTGGCTGTCAAAGTTGGTAAATGGAGGTAGCAATCGCATAGTCTTTCTCGCAAGCACAACAAACTGTACTACTTCACATCGGGTATCGCAATACACGTGGGGCCGCAGCATCTTCTATCCGGTGGTTGCGTGGTATCTTGCCTCGTGTGATGGCGACTATGCGCACGAAAATACTCTTTGTCGAACATCGGCATACTACACTAACGCTGAGATTAGGGCCGCAAACAAGAAAATGGGTTCTGATCGCCTTGGCAAAGGCAAGGGGGAGTGGGCACGGAATCAGGCCGACTAGTAGTACTGAAGCCGGGAGAGAGAGCACAACCTTGATCCGCGGACAAGAAAATTTAAGCTGGTGGAGATGATGAGTAGATCGACGAAGTCGATGACAACATCCCGCTCGGGTGCTGATCAGGGACCACATCGAATCAATTTGCTTGAACGATAAGTGGGCATGAGCGCAAGCTTCGCCTGTGAGGGCAAAGCAGAAAGGAAAGTTGCGTGATGTCGTGGCCGCCGCGCAATGCGTGGACAGCCAGGTCTAGAGATCGTCGTGTGTCTGGCATCAGCCGCCGTTTGCAGCTTTGCCGCCTCGTGTTCTACATGTGTCTTTGCATGTCTGTCGGCGTGCGTATGCGGTTTGAATCCGACTATACCAGGACCAGACGATGCTCGCTAATGGCTCATCCACGACTGGCCAGCGGCCGCCCCAGATGCACACAAAATAGATGAACGTGTAGCATTGAAAAGAGTCGGCCAGAGGTCCCGCTTCTGCGGCCGATAATACGTGACAAGTTCTGAATCACAGGAACTTTCTCGACGTGAGCACGTTGCTCTCGAACAAACGGCCGAGGGTATAACAAGAGCGGAGATGAAACGACGGCGCATATTGTGCCGACAGTGGGACTAGTGTGGCTTTCGGGCCTCAAGCTGGTGGGATGTGATGTAACGGGCCGATGTGGCCGTATCGTTGCCTGGCTCTGATGCAGCCATTCCTGCTTCGGCAAGTAGGGTGATTGGTGCCCTTGTGCTGCCCCTGTACCCGAATTCGCGCAAGCTAGATGGTGGGTAGTCTGGTGTTGCGAACCATACTCCGTACGCCCGTCCGGCGGCCTGGCCGCGTCTCGAATGTTGAGCTGTCAGGCAGGGAAGGCGTTTGCTACAGTGACACTGAAGCTGCCACAATTGCAAACGCCCGGCGCTCCTATCTCAAATCACGCCTGTCCATCTTTGCCGCTGAAGAAATGGCTTGGCGCCATTCCCTCCCCCCTTGGTATATTGAAGCTGTGCTTTGCTTCGCAATTGTGACTGTCTTGAGGGCCTATGTGGAAACAGCAAACTCTATCCATGGACGCGTCGCTCTCCTTCAGCCAAAAGGAAACAGATTGGCGGAGTTTCTATCATGCACGTACTCCGCGCCTCGTACCTATTGGGTTCTGTTGCATCCTCTGAATGTCAATGCGTCAGTGAACATGCAATGAAGGTTGTATTCGACCGGGCAGATGCGCAATGTGACGCTGAATTAACCTTGCACGCATCAAGAAACATGCCACATGCAGACTGCACGAGTCCACGCACCCCAAGGAATACGTGGTCCTCTCCGGGTCGCATACGAGGACGGACTGACTGACTGACTGACCGGTTGAAGTAGAAAGTACTCCGTAGGGACAAGTCAAACCCGGGGTCAATTTAAGTATGGGTCTCTTTGGCTAAAGGCCATCTCTCAGTGACATCTTATTCCTGAGGGACCTATCACTGATTCGTCGCGAAGTCCCTGTATCTGATTGGCCAAGCGTATGCAGGTGCGCAACTGTTCTTGGACTCGCCATGTCTGGTCCAGCAAAATTGATGTTGGGGAAGGCAAATTCGAATGACAAGTTGAAGCAGATTTAATTTCGGCATGACAAAGAAAAGAAAAGAAAGCCCAAAGAACGCTCCACAGCTTTGAAAAGCAAGTCTGGGAGAGGAGCCTAACATGTCGCTCGCTAAATCTGTCGCTCCTTCCGTTTCCAGAAAATCATGCCCCTGCCTCCTTCAGCCCAGATATATGTCCACCTCATCTCTCGGATGGGCATCCCAAGCACTTTGCAAAATGTGGCCAATTCCTCTTCTGTACGCTATCCCGGATATTCTTTCCACCCATAGTACGTTGACAAAGTGTACAACACCGTCGCTGTCCATGTTCTCGGCGAACCATTCCATGGGAAACACATAAGACCCTTTGCGCTCCATTGCGCTCGAAATGGCAATAAACTCCAATTTTTCGTCGCCTTCGTAATTAGAGGACTGGATACCCAACCAGCCGTCATGCGCTCTGAACTCGCCTATCCGTCGATTGGCTTTGCTCCAAATATTTCCCACGGCAACCGGTGGGTTCGGCCTGTCCTTTGGTACCATGGAAATGGCGTAGTTCACGTCGAAGTAACCAGCGGTTGTCCGGAAAAATAGCAGAGGGCCAGGAAGAGAAAGCTCAGTCGGACGCGACTCGTACGCTCCGCCCTCGGGTTCATCCTCGACGGGTATTGGATACTTGAACAAGGTACGGTCATCACTGTCGTGTCTGAACAGGTTTCCCTCTTTGTACCATCCTGGAGGGAGGGATTGGCCGTCCTTTTTCCGCGAGCGCAACTCTCGCATCTGCAAACCAACATTTTGGATAGGCATCGTTTGTGCTCTATCGGAGAAGCTCCATGTGATCGTTGGCTTGATACGGAAAGGATGGGTCGGCTGAAAGCGATTCGATGTCTGACCGTGCTTCCCAGAGTCCGTCTCTTCGACGTAGTCGGCAGCCGCCCTCCACAGGACCACATCAACGGGGATATCGTCGAACCACCAGCCCATCCACGACCACGAGGGAAGATGCGGCGGACGAGATAGGGCCCGTCGCCGGATTGTTGCCTGTGGCCGCCAAAGAAGAGCGATGTCAATGAACATGAGCGGCAGTCCATACATGAAGCCCCCACGGAAGATGCGGGACAAAACGTGGGTGATTCCTGCGAAAGCCTTGAGCGTGTCGTCGACGGTGGTCACCCTCCTCGCGCTGTAGTCCATGACCAAGCGAGCGTAATCGTCCATGTCAGGCCACGGGGTGTGCTGGAAAGCAAATACCGCCTCGGACAGGTGACTTGTGCAGGCGGGCTTCTTCCCTCTCAGCGCCTTGCTGATGGTGGTTGTGCTTCCTTGCCACAGGTCGCAGTGGCATTCCCACGTCACGGCCTCTTGGAAAAAGAAGACGGCACGGCGAGAATAGATGAGTTCCTGCAGGGTCCAACCTCGGGTATTCCACCTCGATTCCAGCAGCATTTCGTTGTGTTCACGGTAACCCTGTTTAGCCATGGGACGACTTGGTCGCCGCGGATCCAGAGGCAGAATACCAGAGTGGACGTCACCGTACGCTGCAATGACAGTCAAATAGGCGTTTGCGAAGACATAAGCCATGTGTTCCGCATGGGCTGCCTTGTCCAACTCATCATCCTGGACGATACACAATCGATCCACCCAAAGATATCGAATCCCAAGCTTTTTAGAGAGCCATATAGCGTCAAGGATAGTTCGAGGAATGTCCTTTTCGGGAAGACTCAATTGAAAGGCGTCCACGTTGGAGGTCCGGAGCCGCGCTGCTCCCTCGACATCACTCGGCCGAGGGCCCGAAGACCCCCAAACATAACTCAGAGCTGTATATTTCTCCGAAGGTTTGGCGCGGACCAAACAGCGCTCAACGCAGTCGACGAGGTAGATGGGTCGCCATGTCGGAACATCGTCTGCGGCGCTGCCAGAGCAGTGGAGCCCGTGGTCAATGTTGCAAGTGTCCAACCATTCCCGAATGCGTGGCACGGGAGATTGTTTGGCGAGGGATGAAGAGGTCGATGCGCGCCGCTGCACAGCGGCTGTCGTTTCCTTGCGTGCTTGACTGAAGGTACCCAGGAGTCTGTCGGTGATGCTCAGTCGTTTGGCATGAATGGGCGGGTCCGTCTCCCGTTCGCGGTTTCGGTTCCGGACGCTGCGATCTCGTTCCCTCGATCGCGGCTGAGGCGGAGGGGATGGGGAGGGAGACAAGGAGAGCTGCGGCATGGCGCGAATATGCGCATCCGCAGCGCGATCACTCCGGACAAATGGCCTTGATAAAGCTCGTGGTGTTGGTCGCGTCCAGAATTGCGTGTCGATTCATGACGAAGGCTGTGTATGAGTGGTTTTTCTTTTTCTCACCTTTTTTTTCCCTCCCGCGTGAGAGAACAACGGGTGTGGCTGGTCAAGTTGCGTCATGAGCTCCAACGCAAACTACCTACATTAGCTTTCGAACACGGAGCTGACAGTTGTGAACAGCAGCAAGCATGGCCCTCGCCGCACGGTCAGGGCAGGGGCCGGCCAGCCTCGTGTGTTCATTATTATTATTGGCTCCCGCACCGGGTGTTCATACCGTGTGTGTGCATGCCCAACTTTTTCTTGTCTGCCCGAACTTCGGCGACCGTGCAGCTCAGAAAGCAGCGAATTGTACAGGGTAGCTATTTGGTACCTAATATACTTTGGGTGATACTACTCAACGTGCACCCAACTGCGCCGAGTCAAGCATGTGACTCCTCTGTGCGATGATGGAGCTGGCTTACAAGAATCCCTGCGCGATAACGGACAGGGTTGGCAACCTTTGGCTTAGTCCCATGGTGATGTACAAGACCGAACAAAGTCCAGAAACCCCATGAGTTACCGTCGAAGCAATCACTGTTACCGGAAGAGGCCATCTTGAGCCCGACAGCGCATCATGGCCCCTCCGCGACCCTCGTCATCCTCGTCTGCCGAGGAGAACGAGCCACTCACGCGCGTGGAATCAGACGCCTCGCTTCTCTCTCAGGAACACGGCATTCCCTTCTCACGGCTCGAGTATTCCATCTTCGGCTTCCTGGGCGTGGCCATGCTATGGGGGTGGTAAGCCAGCACACCGTCTCCCCCCTTGATCCCTTTTACCCAACTAACTCGTCCCCCAGGAACATGTTCCTCGCCGCAGCGCCGTACTTCTCGTCTCGCTTCGACGCCAATCCCTGGATCAAGAGCAACTTCCAGTCGGGCATCCTGACCGTGTCCACGGCCACCAACCTAGGCGTGCTCCTCGTGCTCAGCAACATCCAGCACTCGGCGTCGTACCCCTTCCGCATCGCCCTCGCCCTCGTCATCAACATCTTCGTCTTCGCCCTCCTCACCCTCTCTACATTCATCTTCCTCGACGCCTCCGCACCAACCTACTTCATCTTCCTCCTCTTCACCGTCGCCCTCTCGTCCTGGGCCACCGGGCTGATCCAAAACGGCGCCTTCGCCTTCGTCGCCAGCCACGCCCGCCCAGAATACATGCAGGCCCTCATGGCCGGGCAAGGCGTTGCCGGCGTCCTCCCCGCCGTCGCCGAGGTGTCAGCCGTCCTGCTCTTCCCGCCCCAGCCGGAAACCAAAGGCCAGTCCTCCGCCTTCCTCTACTTCCTCGCCGCCGTGGCCATCTCCATCGCCGCCCTCGCCGCCCTCTTACCCCTCGTCCGCCGGCACAACCTCCGTCTCAAAGCAACCATGGCCGACCCCGACGCCCAACACCCCCCCCGCAAAGTCACATCCCTGTGGACGCTCTTCCGCTCCCTCCGCTGGCTCGCGCTCGGCCTGGCAGCCACATTCGCAATCACCATGTTCTTCCCCGTCTTCACGGCCAAGATCCACTCCGTACAAGAACACGCCGCGCCCATCTTCCGTCCCGAGGCATTCATACCCCTGGGCTTCGTCTTCTGGAACTCAGGCGACCTGCTGGGCCGGCTCGCCACGGCGCTGCCCTTTTCGCTGCGGCGTCGTCCCGTCCTTCTGTTCGCGCTGGCCATGGCCAGAACGCTCTTGCTGCCGCTGTATCTCCTGTGCAACATCAACGGGAGGGGGGCCGTGGTGGCGAGCGACTTCTTCTACCTCTTTGTGGTGCAGATGGTGTTTGGGCTCACGAACGGGTGGCTGGGGTCGAGCTTCATGATAGCCTCGGGCGAGTGGGTGGATGAGCGAGAACGAGAGGCCACGGGCGCCTTTATGGGGCTGTGTCTCGTCGTTGGTCTCACGGTGGGAAGTCTGCTGAGCTTCGCCGTCTCAGGTATATGAGCTTAATGGCCCTCTCAGTCCATTAACGTATCTATGCAGACCGTTGTACATGTGCAACATGACTGTGAAGTCCGCGTGCTAATACACTGACGATGAATGGAAAATCATGGGACGTGCCCTGCCGCCAATGTCCAACCCCATCCATGCAGATGATTTATGACAATGGTCCCGCCTTTCCCGGGCCTCGAGTACGATATCTCAGTGGCATAGTGCTGTGCTCCCTCATGCCGATGATAACGCTCTAGCCTCCAGACTCTAATGCTAGCCAACGCCGGAGGACAACATCGCCTCGTAATCATATCTTTCAAAAAAATCGTCAACAGGGACAACGTATGACAAGGAAGAAAAGTCAAAGGGAAGAAGAGACGAGAGAGCGGATGAGGGGTGGTCCAGCTCCACGTTACCAATGAGCCCCTTGCTCATGTTAGATACAGCAGAAAACGCGCTTTGGCAGCCTCGTGATGCCATGCCGAGGAAGGTAGACAAAAACAACAAAGAACGAATAGATCTTGATAGGATGAACAAGCAAACAAAATGTCAGAACGTATGACAGAGGGCCGCATGCGCCTGCCACGTCTAACGTGGACTGCTGAATTCGACAAACTCTGGTGCATCTACTTTGTAGGGGTCCAAAAGCCGCTTCAGAGTACTGGTATCATCACTTGTGTAATGATGGATCTTGACGTCGTCGGTTCTGGCGGCCAAAACCTGGTCCGACTCGGAGACTGAGTCCTTCACATGAATGAATGCGGGGCACTTGGACGAAGCGATCCTCACGTATTCAAGGAGACATAGAGTTGGCGGGCGATAAAACGTTTTGTCGCAGTACAACCATTCCGAGGTGTAAAAGCCGTCTTCTACGAGCTCTTCCTCGACGCGCCGCCACCTTTCGAACTTGATGCCCGGATCTTTCCAGTCAAAATCGCCGAAACGGATGCGGATAGACTTGCTCGACTTGTCGATCTGAGCGAAGCACGTACAGTCACGAAGGGTCATGGCCAGGACGAAAGAGGGATCAGCCGGAGAGGCGCGCAGTGGTCCAAGTTTGTCGTGGACGTCTTGCTGTTTTTTCAGATTGCGAAGAGCGGAATGGCTCGCAATCCGTTCAAGAGCTTCCGAGTAGAACGCGTCGTCACCAATACCCATAAGTTGAGGGGCCATGCGAAAAGGCGAGCGGACGACATACGGACCATTCGATTGTAGCAGAGCGAGTGGGCATGGCTTTCTCTGCGGCTGCGCTTTGCTCTTGGATGGGTGGCCGACCAGGTTGCGAAGCTCCATGGCGCACTGCCGACACCTGACGGCATCCTGGGGTGCACTCGGTGACTGCGAGAGCCACTTAGGCTTGAACTCGACGAGGACACAAGCTTCGGGATCTTTTCATGCAGGCCACTTTTGTCAACCAGGAGCACCAGATCAGGAGATGACGACGGCAGGAATGCAGAGGAGGGCAGGCCATAGGGAAGCACAAGAAAGGAAAGAGGAGAGAAGTTGTGGTCGCACCTTGTGGACGCATGTCTTCAACTAGAAACCCCCAATCAGTTTCCCCCACGTACGTGCCTCTGAACTTTGGTTTCCGGGTCTCATTGATGTCGCGCAAGTGATTGTTCAGCTCGCGCACGATGGCTGACTTGTGAAGCATGACCAGCTCCTGATGAACGACATGCTGACCCAGGATTGGCTTGATGGCCTTGAGCATGAACCGCTGCTGCAATAAGTAGTCGTAGGTGGACGCACCGGCAGCCGAAGTCTTGGCAACTCTCAGAAGAAAGCCTGATGGCGTCAGCAGCCGGAAATCTGGCGCATGGTGACAATGGCCGAGGGTTTCCTACCTCCAAAGTCGGCGCCAGAAGCCTCATGTTGGGGGACTTGGATCTCGAAGACGGCATTGGCGGCCCCCTCTCCGACCAGTCTGACTGGCTTGGTTCCCAGGGGCAGACGTTTAAGCTGTAAGCTGCATTCGCTGCCAACAAGCTTGGGAATGGCCATGTCATGGGGGTTGGACCATATGCCCTGGTCATCGTCGCGGGGGAAGTCGAAGCCATCAACGGCATCGACAGTCGAAGATGGGAAATTCGCAGTCGAGGCCTGCGTGTGTTCGGATGAGCAGTCGTCGAAACAGGGCTCGGGAGAGTCGCCCCGGTTGGAAGCTGAGTCCTCCTCGCTAGGCTGGGGTGGCACAAGATGCAGGGCCATGATTGGAGCCCGGTCCTGCAGGTCGATGCAAGGCACTGCAGTGACGGGCGGCGAGGGTGGTGCGGCGCAGGGCTGGCTGGCCAAAGGAAGCTTCGAGGAGGGAACACGAAGGAGCTGGACGTAACGAGGCTATTGTAGAAACAAACAGGGGCTCCGGAGCGGGCATCGCCGACCATGTCTCGTGCGACGGCGCTCTGAGCAATTGGCGAAGGAGGCCGCAAATCAGCATGGCACGCTCGCGGTGGCGTATGCAGTTTCGCGACGTCGTGCACTGTACGGAGTGCTTGGGTGGGAGAGGTCGCAGTCTATGCAGCTTTCTTCATCTTGGAGCAGAGAGTCAAAGCTCGTTCCCGTCGATGCTAGATGACTGTCATTGGGGGGAAAAGCAAACGAAGACCTGACGGAAGAACTAGCACACTCATTTGCCTGGCTGGAACATGGGATTTTTCACAGTTTATGTCTTGTTCACTGGAAGCCGTTGATGCAGGGTCGACAACGAGCACGGCCGCGTGTGGGGTGCAAAAAAGCAAGGCGACGAGGAGGAGCGGACTTTCTGTCTGTCGCTCCTTCCGCCCGACCCTTGGAATGCATTAAACGCAACTGATGTGAGCTCCATACGCAGCCGATAGGTCAACTTTGATGCGCGCTCTGCCCCGGCGTGGATACACACAGATGCTGCACCATTTCCGAGGGATTTTGGGCGAGTGGGGGCTCTGCTTTGAACCAGGCTGTAATTATAGTATTGTAATAGATCTCGATGCTGCTGCAACGTTGAGGCGGTCGTGCAGACCAACAGTGGGGGACCAACGTCCCTGAAATGCTTTGGACCCCGAAAGTTCGCGGATTTCGGCCTCGTGCAGCTCGTCCACTCCGTCGCTCGCAACGCGCCTTTGCAGCTTTAGTGGTGATGGCTCTGTGTGAAGGGCCATGATTGGAAGCTAGTAGCTACTAGTTCTGGGGCTCCTTCGCTCTCGCAGGTGACTCAATTGGCCGAAGTGCCTGCGTATTCCAAGGGTCCTTCCTGACTGCAAGCGAGGCGACATGGGACCGCAATAAAGCATCTTTTCTCGAGGAAACAAGTGGAGGGGCTGACCTTATCCACCAGCGGTGGTGAGAATGGACGATGCCGACGTCATTGGGTATCTGCTCTTTATTCTTCTCCGCCAGATCAGCATATCTCAAGTTCGAGTCCTCCCGCTACACTGACGTGCATTTGCCGATACTGCTACTCCAAATACAGCGAAGCCGAGAGATGGCCGTTGTGGTGATGTCACACGAGGGCCAGTGCAATATGGAATACGCCTCTCTACGTCGATCCCTTCCCTTTTGAACATTTTCTCGGCAAAAGAAGAATCGTGACGGCTAAAATGCAAAATTGTTTACCGGCATGCGCTGACAAGAGAAGCCGTGTTGACTATTTCGCGCAATTGCATGCACAATTACACATATGTACTCCGTACATACCATAAGATACTTTAGGAAAGAGCTACTTGCGTACCTACATAGCTCATGGGGTGCGACTTTCAGGAAAATGAATGTGGGACTGCAAGTGTGCGCTGGTCAGACCCTGTCTACAATGTGACGGATGTCCATTGTGTTGAGATTTTGGATGCTTTACGCAAGTTTTGAATGGTGCTCACAAGTTTGAATTATTCAGAAGATTCTTACATATCTGCATGTCGTGTCCGATGATCGTTCATAGCAACGCGAACGACCACAAGACTTGCAAGACCCCGCTTGCATATGTCTGCATCTGCATGTACGCACGCACCAACAAGTTCATCCTTTGTGTCCACGGCCTTCGCCATGCATGCGTCTGGACGGCCTCGTCGGTGTCTTGCATGGTGAGGGGGAGCGGCGATGCAGGCGCTTTGGCCGGCCACGCTATACCACAACATTACATGACGCATGACACAAGCACATGTCCGCAACGCGCGATGCCTCGGCCACCACTCGGGACTCGACTGCGCTATGCCGCGTGCGGTGTGGTTTTGTTTTCCCTGAGCCGACTGTGGGCTGCTTCGCACCAGTTTTGCGTGCATCTGCTGTTCTTGGCTCGTAAAATACCCGTATGTGTCGCCTGTTTCGACTGCTCGCGCGCATTCCCTGATGACGGTCAATAACATGGCTGTCCGCAAGTCGCGACTCATGACTAAAATGCCACTTGAGGCAGCCTCTCAATCACTCGTCTGACAGCTCAGGAGACCTTGACATTTGATGGTCCCACACTTGACTGCAAGTTCTGATCATTGACACACAAATTTGTAGGCAGGCAGCAATGAGAGTCGAAGTTGTAGTGTACCCAAATGCGCGTGCATGCGCGGAATCTCGCGTCAACAAGTGCCAGAGCTGCCTTCCGCGAAGAGAGGCCGCTATCATGGCCGCGGCATGAAATGCAGAGGCCAAAGAGCGCTTGCGGGAGTGGGGCTTCCCCAGCAAGCGGCGTCCGGGCGGCTTCGACCGGGTGGTCAAGCCACCTCAGGTGCACACAATTTGTGTGTGAGCCTCCCCTCCTGCACTTGCCTCTAATTTGCTCGCGAGGGAGGCCGCGCCCCACAAATTAGCTTCACAGCTTTTGCAATCTCCTCCGTCTACTTCGTCATTCCTCCCGGCCCTTATCAACGTGCCCTTTGCTCAAACAGTGCACACCCGCCCGACAATTCACGAAGCGACATGCCATCAGCCTCGCCTACGATGCTCACCTCATCTTGTTGAGCGCCGGACCGACCGCTGCGTGAAGCCTGCGAACCTCCCTCGTGCAGCTGCGAGCGTCACGCGCCACGCCACCTCGGGCCATATCGAGCCCTCCCGGACGCTGCCCTATGATTGTTGCATCGCAACAGCCATCCTCATCATGGCCTTCAACTTCAACTGGTCACCGCTCACTGCGGACGCTGATTTCTACAGCCGCGCGCGGCAGCTCCTCACGAAGGCCCTCAACAAGTCGCCGAAACCGCCCATCATCGTCGACGACATCCTCGTCAGCGAGCTCAACCTGGGCACCGTCCCCCCCGATCTGGAGATCCTCGAGATCGGCGACCTGGCAGAAGATCGATTTCGAGGCATCTTCAAAATGTGCTATTCGGGCGATGCCTTTTTGACACTGAGGACTCGAGTCCAAGTATGTTGCTGCCTTTCTTTTTTTTTCTCCCCTGCGCAACCCAGATTTCTGTACGCTGGTCACTAGATTCCGAGATCGCCCGACTTTCCCGCCCGTCCACACACCGTCACCAAACATCACAAAGCTGCCCAACACAGCTGTTGCGACGGATTGCTGTTGCGCCAGCGGCATTCTCCTCGAGACACCACTTCATTACAAGCCTGTCTGGAGACGCAAGTGCGGCTATATATCTGCAGAATTTTTCCACCTCCCCCCTTCAGCCCAGGTCAGGTGCCGGGCCATGTCAGACATCAGGCTGCTCAGCCATAATCTCGAGCCGGCCTCACAACAATTTCCCCAAAGTGCAAATCGCTGCCGACGAAACAAATTTTTTGAGAACCCACGTGCATTTGCGGTGTTTTGTTTACTCGAAAGAATATTCAAACATGACTCGTGCCTCTGCATTAAAGCTCCTTCGGGACATCGCGTCATGCTGTGGGCGAAATGGCCACCATCTCCATCGCTCTGCAAGGGTCTAGCCTGGTCGATACTTGTACTGACGGGAATCGCTATAGGCAAATCCACTGAACACCTACCTCTACTCGAAACCGAGCTTCACGTCGCCGCAGCCTCTGGCGGCCGCCTCCGGGCTGACTATTCCTCTATCCATCACCCTGTCGGACATCAAGTTGTCTGCGTTCATCATCCTGGTCTTCTCTAAGCAAAAGGGCTTGACTCTGGTATTTCGCAATGACCCACTCGAATCTCTCACTGTATCATCGACCTTTGACTCGATACAATTCGTCCGTGACTATCTGCAGCGCACGATTGAACAGCAACTTCGTAATCTGATGATGGACGAATTGCCCGCAATCATCCATCGTCTTTCCCTAGAGTTGTGGTGTCCCGAACAAGCCAACAAGGGCACACAGACACCCCGAGAAGACACCGATGAGAAGGGCGCCGATCCGTTCGCCAGCCCGCCGCTGGACCCTGTCGATGCCAATGGCAATCTCTTGGACTACAATTCAGTTTCAGAGCTTGCCCTGAATGGGGGCGGGGAGGCCCAATCCTTCTTCTCGCAGAACAACCTGCTCCGCGTGGCTACCGTGACGGATTCTCACCGGACCCTGTCGCTTTTCACGCCCAGCATCAAAGACGTCGTCTTCCGGGCCTGGTCTGGCTTTGGAGAGCGACTAGAATCGCCCACTCCGCCGTTCGCTTCGCCCAGCCTTGCCAAAGTCAGCTCCGTCCCTGCCGGGGGGAGCACAACCTATACGTTCTCCGACTCGGGTAGCACTGCTCATGGGTACTTTCCCTCACGACCATCTCTCGTGAGTCTCAACTCTACCGCAAGTGCCATAGCTCATGGCGCTGGCCACCGTTCAAGGCCTGGCCGGAAGAAGAAGACCAGAGTCGTCAATCTGCGCAAGGCCAAGTCAGAAGCGGGATCGACGGAGCCCCTAGCCGAGGATACTTCAGATGCGGCATCAGTCGATGTGCCAGCATCAGAGCCCATCATGGCAACTTCTATTCCGGAGGAGTCTGCCTCTAACGAGACCAGCACTCACGAGACATCCCCCAGCAAAGTCCGCTTCAAGCCATCGCACGTTGACCAAGCCCTGCCAGTCCGTCAGACGCTCATGTCCGACATGTATAAGATGAGGCTGGAGCAAATGAAGGCTGCGCAGGAAGAGCTCCACAGCCCAGTCTCATCAACCAGCTTCGACGCGGTGATCGGAAAACTCCCCTTTGACAAGTACGGCAAGCCCTTGGCCGAACAACGCGCTGCCACCGGCGGTTCAGACACGTCCTCCGTCATCCTCGAACAAGCATGGATCATGAAAATGGCCGGCGAAATTGCCAGACGCGTTTACGACGAGAAGCAACGCCATCAAGACCCGTGGGAACAACCCGGCGCCCCCCCTCCCACCTATGAAGCCGCCACCAACTAGATTTCTTTCCTTTTCGCCTCACGCGCCTTGTAAGATGAAGCCGTTTTTCTGAAAAGCCAGCGCCTGACGTCATTGCGTTCCTTCCTTTAGCCTTGTGTACCAGGCGTTCTGCTTTTTTGGGACAATTTATAACGACGGAACGCCTCTTTCAATTTCATTGTATAGGTAATATGTTTTCCCGTTGAAGCGTAGGCGGGAGCTGTTGGGGCTTCATCTTTCCGAGGGCCTCTAGCTGTTGGTTTGAAAATGGTTGCATTACCGGCATATGTATCTGGACATCCATGAAGGATCCGCCAGGGGGGAGGTCGGCAAGGGCTTTGCTAGAAAAAGGGTAATGAGAAATAAGCCACACCGTTCGCTTTGATACTTTGAGTTATCTAGCGAGTGGACAAGAAAACTCCAATCTTGATACTTTGAGCGCTTTCGCAGTTAGTAGAGTGGTGAAGGTCGCCCGCCATGTCGCCTAAACAGGTCTCGCGACCGTCGCGACAGCGTGATTCTCCGCTTTGAGGGCCAGTAAAAGATCCTCCTTGACTTTCAACTCAGCCAGAACTTGTTGACACATCTCTTCGACCTTGGCCTCGGCCTCCTTAAGCCTCCTCACCTCGGCAGCCTCTGTTTCGCGACTGAAAGGCTGTCCGGGTTTGTTGTGGTTGGGAATCATGGCTGTGCGCTCCCATACCTCGCCGCTGTCGGGAGCGGGAAGGGGTGGAGGAGCTCTATTTTTACCCTTCCCTTTTCCCTTGCCCTTCCCCTTGCCGCCTGCAGAGGCTGGTAATGTCGCCCACCCTTTGGGCACAGCGCCAGAGGTCAGGATATTGTAGAAGGCTTCGAACGGTTCGTTGAAGAGCTGTTCTTCGTAGCTCCAGGCCCGCACTTCGCCGTTGTTGGTCAACATGGCCTGCTTCTCCTCCTCGTTGCGCCCGTAAGGATGCAGTCGGAGGTAGTGGTAGAGCGTCTGAGGTTTTTCGCCCGAGTCGTTGACGTAGTAAAGCTTGATGGTGATGTCGAACTCGCCCCATCCCGTCTCCTTCACGATGAAGGGCTTTCCGGGATCCCCCTCAATCACTGCAGGTTTGCGAAAAAAATGGTCAGTAGGGGTGACGTGAGAGCACTTCCATTCTCTGTTCCCGCCTGGACCGGCACGTCGACCTTGTTCAAGCGACGTTTTGGACGGAAACACTCACTGCGCACATAATTTGGTATTGACTCGTGCAACTTGAACTGCACGCGACGCAGCCAGTACGTGATGTCGGTATCCTCCACGCCCTTGACGAAAACTTGCCACGAGTGCGTGTGGTTGTCTGGGGTGCCGGGCGGTCTGGGATTCGACTCGGAAAAGGGAACGGCCGTGCTGCCGATGATGAACGGCCGTCGGATTTGGACCAGCTTGACGCGCTTGCCGAGCTGGTTTGACGGCGCCATGGGCGCAAAGGTGGTGAAGGCGAAGGTGGCTGGTGTGATCGCAATGATGTAGATGCAGTCGGTAAGTTCATTGCTGGCGCCGTTGGTGTGGTGGGAGGTGTGGTGGGAGGTGGGGGGTGGGGTAAGGGACCACCTTGGATAGCTTGCGCCTGTTCGAAGCTTCTTTTTTCCACCGCTTTCTTCCCTTACGCGGCTCTTGTAACTCACACAACTCTCTATTATGACTTCTTCTAGTCTTTTTAGTGGCAATAACAGGACAGGCGGCTGGCAGGGTCGCAATGATACGGCTAGCTTCTAACGATTGACAAGCAATCGGCCAACGTCCAACATGTTTTTTCCCAGTCGACAACAACCGGCTCCTGCCGCTGCGCCGAGGACCAGGGCGGCCTACATTGCGCCGAAGGGGACCCGACAAAGTTTACCCTGAAGTCTATAACTTCAGGAATTCCTATTGAACTCTATACAATCCTAATCCTATTTTCTGTTTAGTTCAATCAATCTTTTGTATTTTCTCTGCATGCAATACACCAATCTAGAATTCTGAATACAAAGCAATCGGGGCCTTGTCAGTACGGTACTACATACGGGTGGCCCACTGTAGCTGTAGTGAGTGGGCTGTAGCTCTGCCAGTCACTAACGAGCCGGGGGGGGGGGGGGGGGGGGGGGGGGGGGGGGGGGCGGGGGGCGGG